>JAFLJL010016461.1:95669-110182 GCA_018398815.1 Conus ventricosus
TGATGGGCCAAAATTTTTTTTCCCTGGGACAACACTGACATAGATTCGAACCTCTCACTTTGAGTCTGAGGGTGTCCAGTATCTGTGATGCTACGTCAGAGGAGAAACCTGAGTCTGCGGCGAGCTGGGAAGGGGAAGTCACGGTAATCCTGTCACTGCTGGATTCAGTCACTGCTTCACTGTTAGCAGCAGCCTCCTCTGTGCGGGACTCGTTGTCTGTAGGCCCAGGGTTCATTTCCACATCGCCACAGCATAAGAGGTATGCAGCGACAAACACGAATAACACACCCTGCAGTTTGTTCCGTACGGCCACCACTCTAGTTCGCATTTTCAACACGAACTTGACACGCTTCGCCATGAAGTTCAGAAACTGCCAAGGAACAGGCCACAACTTGCCCGAAATCGCACGTTGTCCACGGGCATGGTCACTGATCGAAGAGAGAGAGAGAAAGAGAGAGAGAGAGAAAGAGAGAGAGAGAGAGAGAGAGAGAGAGAGAGAGAGAGAGAGAGAGAGAGAGAACTCAGAATGTATGTACGTCGGCCTTTGGCCACAATACATGGAGGTACCAAATGGAAATGGGAGTGGTGGGCTGGGAAGGGAGTCAAGGAGATGGGGGCGAGCAAGGAATGAGGAGGGTGGGGGTGGAAGGAGAAGAGCGAGAGAGAGAGAGAGAGAGAGAGAGAGAGAGAGAGAGAGACAGACAGACAGACAGACAGACAGAAGACAGACAGACAGTGGGAAAAAAGACGAAGAAATGCTAATAGACGCTTCAGAAATGTAACATCAAACGTTCAGAAGTCTGGCGGATGAGGAATGTGGTTGGGATTATATGAAAGAATTCAAGTTACAGCACCCGTCGCTGTGATCCCGAACCTGCAGACACTCTCGGTAGTCATCCTTGAAGAATACCGGCGGAAAGGACTGCAAGGACGACCCTAGGAGAGGTGACAACATGAACAGGAGACTAAGACTAGGGTCACCTAAGATCTCGGAGATTGGCTATTCCCCAAAGATGCTACCCTTATAGCGAAAAGGGGGTCTACAAGGGAGACATGAGGAAAGCCAAGAAGCGAGATAATAAGTGTGTGTGTGTGTGTGTGTGTGTGTGTGTGTGTGTGTGTGTGTGTGTTTTGTGTGTGTGTGTGTGTGTGTGTGTGTGTGTGTGAGTGTGTGTGAGTGTGTGTGAGTGTGTGTGTGTGTGTGGTGTGTGTGTGTGTGTGTGTGTGTGTGTGTGTGTGTGTGTGTGTGTGAGTGTGCGAGAACGCGCATACGTGGGTGTGTGTGTGTGTGTGTGTGTGTGTGTGTGTGTGTGTGTGTGTGTGTGTGTGTGTGTGTGTGTGTGTGTGTGTGAGCTTGGCGTGCTAGAGCATGTGTGTGCTTACGTGCATGCGTGAGTGTGCGTTGTGTATACATGTATACAATGGTTGTCAGCCATACAGCTCTAGGAATGAACAGGTATTAACAAGGATCTGTGTTATTAAGAGCAAGTTTATACATGAACATACAGGACTAATAGCAAAACAAACGGATGAACACTAAACCAGTGCCTGAGCGCATACTGATGGTTACCTAGTGGCTCTTTATTCTTTTTTTTTTCTTATTTTTTCCTCTCGGGAGAATTACATCTCCAGGTTCCGATGTTGTATAAACGCAGGTTTCTGAACTCTGTCACTTTTTTACTTATGCGGGTTTTTAAAATGATATAACGCTTTCTCAGTTCTACGTGTTGATCGAAAATCATTTGTAATGCCATCAATTGTTTAGTTTTACGTGCAATGCTAATGGACATTTTCCCTACTAATATAATGTGGTTAATCGATTTTGTTACCTGTTTACCTATATCGTCTCTGTGGACTCCAAAGAGAAGGTCAGTTAACGACAGTTTTAGAGATTTATCGATTCTCGATGAAATCAATATTTCTATATTTTTCCACAATTTGTTAACTGGAGGTCAGTGAAAAAGAATGTTCAATAAATCAATTTCATCTGTACAGTTATCACACTTGTTAGTTTCGATACTTTCATTTTTTGCAAAAGAATATTAGTCGGGTAAATGTTGTGGTTTATTTTCCATTGCAGTTCGTACAGCCTAACCTCTTTTGTAGATGTTCTTGGTGTTAGCCATATGTGTTCGTCTACTTCAAAGTCGAGTTTTCTACGCCAAAGTCCTTGCCGTTTGCAATAACTTTACTCAAATTCCTTTGCTCCAGCAAAATACTTTTCACTTGTCCTTAAGCCAATTAAGCTTACACTTTTGACCTGTGTTTGCCTAGTAACGCTTACACATTCACTCTGTCCTTTGCCCAGTAACGCTTACACTTTTGACTTGTCCTTTCCTCAGTGACGCTTAGAATTTTGCCGTGTCCTTTACCACTAACGCTTACACTTCGTACTGTCCTTTGCCAGTAACGCTTACAGCTTCGCCCTGTTCTTTCCCAAATAACGCGTATACTTTTACCTGTCCTAACCCAGTAACGCTTACACTTCGCCCAGACCTGAGTCCCGTAACGCTTAGAGTTTTTGCCCTGTCCTTTCCCAAATAACACGTTTACTCTTGCCCTGTCCTTTCCCAAATGATGCGTACACTTTTGTTGTTTGTCTTTGCCCAGTAACGCTTACACTTTCACCCTATCCTTCGCCATGTCACGCTTACACGTTTTACCCTTTGCCTTGCCAGTAATGCTTACCCTTTACCCTGTCCGTTTTCCCGAATAACGTCCACATTTTCGCCCTTTCTCTTGCTCAGTAAAGCTTTACACTTTTGCCCTGTGCTTTGCTCACTAACGGTTACTCTTTCGCTGTGTCCTTTGCCCAAATACGCCCTATACTGCGCCCAGTAACGCTTCCACTTTTCCCTGTGCTTTGGCTACCAACGCTTCGCCACGTTGTGTGTGTGTGTGTGTGTGTGTGTGTGTGTGTGTGTGTGTGTGCGTGCGTGCGTGCGTGCGTGCGTGCGTGCGTGCGTGCGTGCGTGCGTGCGTGTGTGTGTGTGTGTGTGTGTGTGTGTGTGTGTGTGTGTGCGTGCGTGCGTGTTCTGTGCGTGTGTCTGTGCGCGCGCGTGCGTGTGGGTGCGTGGGTGTGTGTGTGCTCGCGCGCGCCACTTTTGGGACCAAATTGACTGTCATCAAGATGAAGATCAAAGACGTTAAAACAGTCGCAAATATGTTTCCAACCCGTGGTGAGCGGTCACGTGCTTCCCACTTCAGGCTGATTACCTTCCGGTGGAAACGACACACAGTTCAGGTAGGTTTGTTTCAATTTTGTTCTTTGTTATAAAAAAAAAAATGAATATGAGCACGTTGATTGCCATGCGCACTAAAAGCATTCACTACCTGTAGTAGGATCACTTGTTTCAGAATGTCAGTATTACCTCCTCCCCAGTGCGATTGGCTAGTAACCGCATTCCCCTAGTATGGCTTGTTATTAACTCTTGCCCGCTTATAACCTCCTGCCTAGCAGACCTCGCCAGTAACCTCCTTTTACTCGGTTCAATTTGCTAATTAACCCCTGCCCACTAGATCATGCTAGGAATCTTTTGTCCGCCCACTGCAGCTTAGTAATTACGTCCTGCCCATTACAGCTTGCTAACAATATTTTTTCTGCCCAGTACAGCTCACTAGTAACCGCCTTCTGCCTGCCCAATACAGCTTCCTAGTAACCTCTTTTTAGTCTTATCATGTACAGCATGGTTACAACATTCTTTTACCGAATACAGCTTTCTAGTAACCGCACGCTGCCCAGTACAGTTTGCTGGTTACCTTCTGCCCCCTACAGTTTATTAGTAGCCTACACCCAGCAAATACAGCTTGCTAATAACCTACCTTGTAGACCATGCTAGTAATCAGTTTTTGTGCATTGGTGCTTGCTAATTACCTGTTCCTACCCTCTACAACCTACTAATAATCTTCCGCCAATAACAGCTTGCTAACAGCCTCCTGTCCAGTAGTATTTGCTAGTGTCACGACCGACCCCTGGAGGTCTGCCCTGACAGGATTGGTTTAGGTGGGAGTGAAGGGAGTGACTGACCTCACACGCCCCGCAAGAGACCACACAATAAAGATTACGATACAACACCCCATTTATTCATACCAACATACAGTCATAAATAAGCATTCCAACACACACAACATGCACAATCACAATCAAGCATTCCAACACACACAACATGCACAATTATAAATAAACATTTCACCATACGACGTACACAATCACAATCACAACATTTTCAACACATATGGCATATACATAATCATAAATAAACATTTCCAGCATCCATCCCTTCCCACACCATGGAGTGCCTCCACACCCCTGCCTCTCTCAAGTCTACTGGGAGCACCCTGTCGCACTAGGTGCTCCGAACCGGGTCGGTTCTTGAAGAGAGTCTTCAAGGCCGACACCCTCGACACACACAAGCAGGCAGTGAAGAGCGCGTCTCGGGGGGGGGGGGGGGGGGGGGGGGGGAGGGGGCGTGGTACGGAGGTCCTGGACGGGGGATCAGGGCCGGCCAGGTCAGCCGGCGGGCTTTTCTACCAGTCCGCGGTCCCGACAGAGCGTGGCCTCAACCAGCGCGTGGCACCAACCAGTCCGCGGTCCCAACCAGAGCGTGGCCTCAACCAGCACGTGGCACCAACCAGTCCGCGGTCCCAACCAGAGCGTGGCCTCAACCAGCACGTGGCACCAACCAGTCCAGACTCGGGTGAAGCCCCCCGGGAGGGGGGAAAACGTAGCTGGGAGGAGAGAAGAAAGGGAGGGGAGGAAGAAGGAAGGGCACTGGAACCCCGCCGTCAGTACAATCTGACCCATGCTGTTAAATCCTAACAGCCACTCGCATGATGGGCGAGGGGAGGTCCACCAAATACACTAACACCAGCTCAACACAGACCTGAGCATAACACAGTAAACCAATCAAGTCAGGGCTGTTCGTTAAAGTCTTCTCACACGAAGCAGGTAAAAGACTGCATTAAATCAACAGGCTATAAAACCAATATGAATTATCTATCACTTTTCTCACTCACATTTAACAATTTCCTTTCTTAGGAAATAAACCAACACAGCGACCATCGCTTTATAACTGCCACCACATTTGCAAATAATAATTCAATGGCATAATTGTCACATTTTATAGCCACATTTCAAAATAACACAAATCTCTAACCACGCATCCGAACGACAAATCATGCGTACGCACGCTCGCAAAAAATAAACTCGTTCTTCTTGCACACACAAACAGACGGTGGCCGAAGGATAAGAGTCCGGCGAATGTGACAGGGGCGGACGAGCGAGACCAAGCAAGTACCAACCCTGAATCACCAGGTTCTTTTCCATCCCCACCGACTACCGCATCACCAGATGCATAAACAGGAGAAAGAATTTTGGATATAATTTAGGATGGCCAGGTTAAAGATTGAATTAACCAGAGAAAAGGTCTCAAACAATATTTCTTTTACAATTTTGCAAACAAAAGAAAATTGCGCAAAAGAGAAGAATAAGCCGCTAACAACAACACACCAAAACAAACAAACCACGAAACTGATGCTTACCAGCTACCCGTGGGTGACCCCGAAGAAGCGGGTCAAACGACTCTCTCTGCCCTCTGTCCAGTCGAGAGGACAGAGGCACAGGTGCGGAAAAAGAAGAAGTGATGTCCCTCTCCTACAGGCCGACTGTAGGAATTGAAGATACCGACTGTACCTTCGACGATACGGTGAAGAACCAAGACCGGAGCAGGCGCTCCCAGAGACATCTTCCGCTCGAGTGAAGAGCTAACCTCCCTCAGCGATGGCGGGCCCAAAATGCCCGCTACGTCACAGAGTGAGCATACTTCAAACTAAAAGAAATGAAGCACGTGCGACAGGTAAAAAGACAGGCGAGAGGCCGATAGACGGCCCAGTACAAGAAAAAGATACCCACCACCCGTGAACCTGCAGGATGAATGCACGGGCAGTGGAATTAGAGAGAGTAAGAGAGAAAGTAAACCTAACCTGAACTAAACCACACCAAAGGGTGCAACACACACCACAAGCACTTAAGGGACAGATATACGACAACAACGACGACAATAACAAATGAATAATTTCCGCCACCTCCAGTTGGGTCAAAACGTCGTAGGGCCTCGTGACAACTCGTGACAGCTAGTATATCTTCATTTTAACCAATACCAGCTTTTCTAGTGACCTTGTTGTACAGTAACAGCTTGATACAACCTGGTTTTTTGCCGTCAATTGCTACTCCTGCTTGCTACTAACTCCAGCTTAGTAAGCATGCTTGTCACGTTCTACTATCCACCACAGCTGGGAATTGCCCTCCCTCTGCCACTACAGCTTGTTGTAATCTTTTTCTGTCCAGTGCGCTTATATAATAAACCTCCCCTTGCCCATGCGGCTTGCAATACGCATCTTTCGCCGTACAGCTAGCTTGCAAGTAAACCTGTTTTGTCCAGATACCGCTTGATGTAACCGCCTTTACCTAGAAAAAGCTGCTAGGTAACTAATTTTCTGTGGAGACAGACTTATTAGTAACTATGTTCCCCAGTGCAGATTCTAGAATCCGGCTTTTGCCCAGGCAGTTTGTTATAAAACCTCCTCCTGCCCAAACAGCGTTCTTGTAATTTTGTTCTGCCCATTGGGGGCCTTGCTTGCAACCTCATCTAGCCCATGTGCAGCTTGCGGTGCCTCCCTTTGTCAGTGCGGCTTGTAGTATTCGCCTCAGTCAGTACAGTTTGCTAATAACTCCTACACCAATTATAGTTTGCTAGTAATCACCTTCCTATCCTGTACAGCTTACTATATCCACCTCGTGCCCCGAACAGTCTTGTAACAACACTTATTGCACACCCATAGCTTATAAGGTATGGTCCTTTATCATGTGCACTATGCTAATAACAGCTTCGTCCATGCAGCTTGCTAGTAACCTATCCGCCCAGATGCAGCTTGAGACTAACTCCAGTGCAGCTTGACAATACATCTTTCTGAAAACCTTTGCTTAGTAAAGCTTGCTAGTGACCTTTTGTCCGATAACAGCTTGCTAGAGTCTCCGTTTGCCTGCTGCAGCTTGCTAACAACCTTCATTAAACCCAGAACAGCTTGCTAGCCACCTTCCTTCGCCCATACTACTTGCTAGTAACGCTTTCCCAGAACAAACGTGGCTATTTAACTCTCTCTGCCCCCGCGCATGCTTGCTAACAATCTCGTTTTGGCCCAGCGCGGCGTGCCGATGACCTTTTGTCAGTACAGCGTGCTGGCCAAGCTTGCGTAGAAACACACTTGCTTGTCGCCGTCTTATGCCCAGGACAGCATGCTATAACCTCCTCCTGCAAACACAGCCAGTCAATAACCATCCCATTGCCTGCTTGCTAACAACACCGTGTGCTGTCCATGCAGCTTGCTAATAACCTCCTGCACCGTACCTCTTGCTCTTACCACCAGCCCTAGTAGATTTTTTTGCTAGTAAGATTTCCCGCCCTGTACAGCTTGCGATTAACCTCCCCTGCCGCACTCACAGCTGCTAGTAGTCCTTGTTCTGCCCAGTGCAGCTTGCTTTGTATTCGCCTTTGTCCAGTACAAATCGCGGGTAATCTCTGTCGTGTACAGCATGATAATAACCTCTACTTGTCCAGTAGAGCTTGCTTTAATAACCTGTTTTGTGAATATACTTCTGACTAGTAGCCTCTATTTTGTACCAAGTATCCTTATCAGTACCTCCTTTCCCATACAGCTGACAAATAACCAACTACTGGCCTAGGGTAGATGTCGAGAACCTGTTTCTGACCATTGTAGCTTTTCTAATAACCTCCTGCCCTGATAGTAACATCACATCTGCCGCTACAGTTTGCTGTTAGCACCATCTGCTCGTATACATCTTGCTGTTAGCAACCTTCTGCTCGCTACAGCTTGCTGGGAACACCTGTCTGCTCGTTACAGCTTCTGTAAGTTCCCCGTCCTGCTCGCTACTGACACACCTCCAGCCTCAGCCCAGCTACGAATACTCATCCTGTCACAAAGCTCGCAGGAGCCGTTTTTGTGCCCATTTGATCTATGCTTATGACTTCTCCTGCCCACTACCACTTGATACTAACCTCCTTCGCCCATTACCGCTTGATAACTGAACCGCCTTAGCCCAATACAGCTTGCTACGAACCCTTCGTTTATCTAGTACAGCTTGTTATAGTCGCTGTTTAACTGAGTACTTCTATGATTGTATGAACCTCGTTCTGCTCGTAGCGTGTGCTGATAACCTTTCCCTTCGCCCAGGAACATCATGATAGGAACCTCCCTTCGATCAGTACAGCTTGTACAGTAGTTACAATCTTTGTAATAAACGTTTACTCAGTATCAATTTGTTAGCCACCTCCCTCTGCCCAGTACTTGCTAAATTATAATATCCTACTAGCCCATACGCTTCTTGTAACCTCCTTTTTCCTGGGAACACAGCGCTAGAAACCTGCCTGTGCCTGCCGCTTACTAATAACCCCTTTTGGTCCAGCCCAGCTGGTGAATAATCTCCTTTCGATTGCAATGCATCCCATCACTGCTTGGTGCTAAACTCTTTTCTCTGCCCTGTACAGTTTTTACTTTCTCGTTATGCAGTACTGGCTAACATCTTTTGCACGTACTGCTGTCAGTGCCTCCTTTTTGTGCAGTATAACTTGCTGATAGCGTCCGTTTGACTACACATTCGTTTGAATGACACTTTTTTTCCTCGTTTAAGCTTGCTAATAAGCTCCTGTTTCTGTCACAGCTTGCTACTAACATCCATGCATCTTACTGTAACAACCTTCTCTAAGTGCCAGCATGCCTAATAACCTTCCTTGCTGGTTAACTACTTCTGCCCAGTAGAGCATGCTTTAACCATCTCGATTCCTATCCGTACATCTTGGCAAGTAACCGTATCTTACCCTGTACTTGCAGCGGTATGTAACCTTCAGCTGCGCTCTGCCGCTTACTAGCAACCCTCTTCCTGTCCAGTACTGATGCAATACCTTCCAACCTGTACAGCATGTCAAGGACGTGAAACATTCTCACAAAAGGACATTAGACGCTTGGAGGCAAAGGGACGTTGTACGTAGTATACAAATAGGAAAGAGACCAAATAACCAGTGTAACCTTACCCATCGCAACACGCCGATCTGTGTGAAGGAGGGCCGAAGTGGTCAGCTGACATGACACCTAGGAGAGAGATCTGACACTGCCCGGTGGCGAAGGTAAAGGTAATGTAACCACTACGACGGTCGCGCTCCAAGTGAGTGCTAAATGCCTCAGTCAGCTGAGGTTCTTATTGTAAACAGACAGTGAAAGAGCAGGATTCTTAGATTCGTTCGGACATTATTGCCGTGGGTCACTGTGTTGTTTCGATTGTCAGGCTGGCTGAATGCTGTGAGGTGTAGTAGCCCTCATTAAGATAATTAATGTGTTAAGTGACCACCCGAAGTCGCGGAATTTTCCGATGTCCCTCCTGGAGCTAAGTGTGGTTTGCTAATCATTAGGTAGGGTGTGTGCGTAAATGCTGATGTGTGGGAGAATGTAGCGAATGGAGAATTCAGGGTAACTTTGTGAACTAGGGTTTGAGAAGCAGCGGGAAAGGCATGGCCCGAAGGGGAACCTTTGTGTCCCTCCCTATATAAACTGAGGAGAACAACGTGAGGGGAACAACACCAGAGAGAGAGAGTGAAGGCAGAGGAGAGAGAGAGGGAGAGTGAGCAGGACAGAGATAGGGTGAGAGAAACGTGGTCTGGGAGATAAAGAGGACAGCAAGTCCCATAGAGTTAAAGACAACTGGAAGAGATGGAAACTAAGTTTTGAAGCCCAGAGGTGGGTGAATACAGACAAACAGAATTTGAACCCAAGGTGGGTGAAGAAGACGAAGAAGAAGAGTCGACGTCCCGAGAATCCCAAGACACCACGAACCCAGTCCTGAAACCTGGAGCCAGTCAACCAAGCATCACCATCAACATCTGAAGGAGACCGTGAAGAGACTTGTTCAAGAACTTGTGTGGTTGAAAGCGTGGTTTTGTGTGTGTGTGAAACCAGGCCAGGTAAGAAGTCATTTATTATAACCCGGATTAGAAGTATTGATCTTTATGTTTTGGATATTTCATTGTGTGTGATTGAATGTTTTCATGATTAATTATGGAGTTGCATAGAAATTGTATTTCTTGTTCCACAGTCGGGTTATGAGAGAAACGAATGCGTGGCAAATCCTATTCCCAGAGAGAGGCGAATGATTGATGGTCGCATGATTGTGCATAATTATGCGCTGTATGAGTGCAAAGATAACCTTGTGGTTAAGCCTGACTAATAATACATCAACTTAGTGCACCTTAAGCAATACCATCACGATTTCCCCACCGTCCTGGAACAAATGGCGAGGCCTGCCAGATTGCATGGCCCAAATTAGTTTCAGGAGGGTAACAAAGTGAGTACTAAGAGTAATGGGCGAAGCGTCCACTAAAGCAATTTTAATTAGCTCTTCTAATTATTACCTTTAGTTCTTTGAGTGTTGAGTATTGACTTGTGTGTAGGGTGGGTGAATTAATCAAGGTCGTTCCGAAGAAACGAAGAACGAGGTTCTAGTCTTAACACTCGCAGAAGCTGTGTTTTAAGATTAAGGCTCCCTTTGTGTTAGGAACACTACCACTGGTGGTGTACTCATAAAACGTTTAGTAGATAAACTGTGGTAGTGACATTTTCCGGGTCTATAAGCGTAACTGTTTTAGTGGTGCTAAAACATATCGAAAAAAAAAGAAATGGCTGAAGAAAGTTTTACTCCCATTGAGAAACTGATGAGTTTAGGGGAGAAACTGGGATATATACCGGAGATGAACTGCGTAGATTCATTGAAACTCAGCAGAAGACTGAGAGAGATGAAAGGGCTGAAAGGAGGAAATTTGAAAAGGAACGTATAGAGGCAGAAAACCACTGCGTCAAGGCTAAAGCAGATGCAGAGAGTGCACCTGCCAGAGCAAGAGCAGATGCAGAGAGGGCGAGAGCAGAAGTGGAATCGGAGATTTTAGCCAAACAAATTGAGTTGGAAGAATAAAATCTGAAAATCGTAGTGAAATAGACACCAGTTCTGAGTCAGTAGGCCGCAGACTAAGTTGCGCACCTAGACTTAGACTCCCACTGTTCAGAGAAGAAAACTGATTCGATCGATGCCTATATCAATCGGTTTGAATCGGTTGCCGAGCATGAGGGCTGGCCCGAAGATGACTGGGCAATAACCTGTCTGCCTTGTTGACAGATCGTGCGTTACACACAGTTTCCACCTTACCCAAAGGTGATCAGAGGGATTTTGACAAGGTGAAACAAGCAGTACTAAAGGCGTATGATTTGACTGAAGAAGGTTTAGGCGTAAGTTTCGCGAGGCGAGAATCGAACAGGGTGAGACATACACACAGTTCGGAGTTTAGACTGGACCACTATTTCAACAAGTGGGTAGAACTTAGTAGAGTAGACAGTGATTTTGAAGGCCTTAAGACACTGGTGATGAAAGAACAGATACTCGATTGTTGTGGGACAGGCCTCACAATCCACATTAAGGAAAAAGGTGCAACCACAATAGCTGAAGTACTCGAGACAGTTGAGACTTACCGGGAAGCGAGGCGTGATTTGCCTGAACAAGAGGAAAGCCCAGAAGCATATTCAGAGGATAGCAGGCCAGCACATGACTCACATAATGAGTCAGTAGTACACACCCGTAGGCCCACGGCGTCACGTGAGCAAACAAGGGCGAAAACCAATAAGCCACGTGGCTAGGAATGAGCGTACCTGTTTTCTGTGCGATAAGGCAGGACACTTGGCTAGAGACTGCCGATTTAGGCCCCAGAAAGCAGCAGCAATGAGGATCAGGCCAAGAGAGAGGCAGGTAGAAAAAGATGAACAAGATGACAGTGTTATTTTGTCTGGATTGTGCTGTGTGTTCACAGATTCAGGCGATAACATGGATGTGCACGAAGGCAGAGTAGGGGACAATGTGGTTAATGTCATTGTAGAGACTCTGGGTGCACTGGCGTATGGTGAAGGAGTCCCTGGTTCAGAGGGCTTTAAAATGGTCTATCCAAAATCAGAGGAAAATTTCTGAAGTGGCGAAGCCACGAATGCGTGCCTGCGAAGCAGGCACGCCCTGCTAGGGGGGTCTGGGGCATGCCCCCCCCCCCCCCAGAAAATTTTGAAAATCTAGAACAAAATCTGTGCACTCTGGCTCATTCTGAGCCCTATTTTGGGAAAAAATTGCACAGAAAAAGTGCAAGATTTATGCAGAAAAGGTTACATCCATACAGATATTCAATCCACTGTCAAAGACAAGACAAAGGTCTTAAACATCTAATCTAAAATGATATTTATATCAACACTTTCATGTGAAAAGAGCATAAAAAAGACCAACAGGTTATCAGACAAAACAAAATGGTTATTGGTGGAGACACAGTTATCAAAATTCAAACTCACGTTTGGAATGTGGAACTAAGCAATCTGAGAGGGGCTGGTTCTGTCGCCTTTAGACAAGCACAGCCAAGCTGCGAAATATTTTTCCCTTCCCTTGTCTGCAGGGGAAAGCTGCCCATTTAATCTTTAGGATGGGGTCGGAAGAAGCATGACAGGGTGCTCTGCTTCTTCTTCTTGGGTGATGAGCATTTCAATTTCAATTACTTCTGTAGTACGGATGCTGACTGCAGAAGGCACATTGCTTGAAGACGATTCTCCCTATGTTCAGCTTCAAGTGTTAAAGATCGATCCAAGTCTGTAGGTCCTGCACTTGAACTACGGGTGGGATCAATGGCCCTTTTTTTCATGGCGAGTCTTTTGTTCAAGGCATGCTTGACTGCGAACGTGGTTTTCTTTTTCTGCATGAACATCTATGGTGGGGGTCTGAAGCTTTTCTTTGACTTTGAGGCTGTATCAGTGGTAGTGACAGTGCTTCTGGCTTTTGTCCTGTCTGCTTTTTTGATGAGCACTGTTATTTTCGTTTTTTGACTCCACGCATGGATTCTCCTTCTGTGCAGCATCCAAGTTTGGAGAGTTTGTAGCTTTCTTGGGTCCTGTGCTTTTGATATATCATCAATACCCTTTCCCTTTTTTGTTGTCCGCTCAAATTCATCGGGATCTGACCTCACTTTCACGGACTTTAAAGCCCACTCCCACCTCCATTTGTTTTTGATCCCGCTTTCGTCAAACTTCTCTCCACGTTCGATGATTCTCACAGTCGCCATCTTGATAGATTAGGCGCCTAAAGCTACCAGTGCGAAATGGCTGTTTGCGACTTTGAACCGAATACGAATCAGAACCATATGCGAATGCGGACGCGTTTGGGGCGTTTTAGATCGGGTTTCTTTCCCCCGAGGAAATCGATTTTTTTCCGGGAATTTTTTGGCTTCCCGAGGAATTTCTCGGATCCGAGGAGGATTTTAAGCCCTGCTGGTTGAGAAGGGACAATTCACAGGTAAAGCACAGAGGTGTAGACAAATAGAGGAACAATAGCAGAATTCAAAACGGGACTGGTGTTCATTGATACACCATTTTTATAGTGGAGTCGTACAGGCGTTGGGTGTTCCAAAGCCGCCGTTTGATCTGGTAATTGGGAACATTTCAGGAGCACGTGGGTACGAAACCCAAACCCTGACTTCTCTTGTTGAATCAGGGAAAAGAAATCCCCGGAGAAAGGCCCAGGCGGTCACACACTTCAGAAAGCACTGGAGCGTGTCGGGGAGACTAACCCCACTCACTAACGGGCAGAACAAAAGGGCGATTACTCGCTCAGAAAACTGATTGGTTTTGCTCACAGAGGGCAGAAGAAAAAAAGTTAAAGAGGGGACAATCGGGTTCGAGTTAGACAACGGCATTTGTTACCCAACTTTTACTCATTCGCGTTCGGGAAAAACGAAGAAGCAGGGTTTTCGTTCCTAGGCAACGCAGAAAGGCGGTGATGTCCGGAAAAAATTTTGACGTCAGCCTCGGGCCATCTCTGTAAGAAGGCCTCACAAAGGCAGTGACAGAGAGTACTACTGGCCGGTATCCTTGGTGATATCAGGCGTTTCTGTGCACAATGCAGCACATGCCGCAGGGTAGGGAAGGTTTTGTGTGCAGAAGGGAGATAGATGGGTCTTACCAAAAGGGGACCGTTGGCCAAATAAAATGGGGCGGTCGAGAAGTCAGGTAGTGGGTGCGGTGTCTTTTGCAGTGTCGTGTATGCGTGATGTGGGTAGTTGCGGGCCACGTGTGTGAAGAGAAAGGGAGATAATTTCCGTAGAAACATAATGGTTTATATGGCCACACGACTAGAGCTGGTGGAGATTTCAGATTTGTGTTGATAATTGCTTGGATAGTGGGGTATGTATTGGGTTTTTCTCTAATTTTTGTTGCAAGACACATCTTGCGTTCGTTTCTGTGTAATAGCTTATGAGGCGATATTTGCATGTTTAAATGGGAAAATTATGAGAGTTCATCTCCTGAATGTAAGTTTTAGGGCCCTGCGGCATGGAGTGGGGGGGAAAGTGGGGGGAATTACAAAGGCAAACCCCAAA
>JAFLJL010016462.1:0-14978 GCA_018398815.1 Conus ventricosus
GATCACACACTACTACTGACAATGATTGCCTTGTCGCAAAGCAAACGTGAGTCATCACCCCAGTCCGGGGGGCGCCTGTCACCGATCGGCGTACTAAATCAGCCGTCCATAGCTTTGGAGTAATGGTAGTTCAGAAAATGGAGAGCGCGTGTGCATATGTGTATGTGTGTGTGCGAGAGTGCGTGTGTAAGATTGGGGTTTTGGTTAAGGTGGAAGGTTAGGCTAGGTAGGGTGCTGGGAAATAAGATACACAATATTCTTGAATTCCAGTCTTCAATATGGAAGGAGTGGAAGCGGGAGGTTGGTTTCGTTTCCGACTGTTACCCTTTTGTTACTTTGGTTCTACACCAGAGAAGGCGGGGCAGGATATCGGCTGTTGTTGGTGTTGTCAAGTCTGTGAGTTGTTGTGGTAAATTGTCGGTTGTTGCACGAGCAACAACTAGTCCGTTGGTCCGGCGTGTCAGCTCTGCGGAGGGATACGCTGCTCTGACCAATCGCTGTTTTGTGTTGTGAGTAGAGTTCGCTTGAGTCCGACCAGGTCGGAATGCGTTGGGGTAGCTTCACTTCGGTCCCTGGTGTTCGTCGGAGTGGACGCGCCTTGTATTTGCGGCGGCAGCGCCGTTAGTCGAGCTGAGTGACTTCGAGTCATAGTTAGTGCCAGGTCCTCGTCGGGTCTGGTGTGCCCTTGGCCTGTGCCGAGTCCGTGTTGTCTTCGTTGGCAGCCACTTCAGCCAGTTGCAGAACTGGTGGGGTTGACGTCTGTCTGTCCAGGTTGGTGATTGTTAGGTTCATGGTGGTGTCATTCGTCATGTTGTGTTGTATTATGGCGAGTTGTGCTGTAGTTGTCTCATGTTATGTTTAGTTGTATTATGTTTGTTGCGTATACTGGTTGTCTGGTATGATGTCGTCTTGGTTCTGTGATTGGAACTTCTTGTCAGCCGGCTTGTGTTGTTGCTTCTTTCTGTATATTCTGTAAATAGTGTACATAGTGGTTCCTATTATTAAGTGTTCGTTATTAGTATTATTGTTCCTGAGTTCGATTGTCATGTGACAGTTTGGCTAGACAATGTGAGTTCGATATAATAACCGTTGAGGGACGGTGATGTAGATATTGGTTGTGATTAGTTCATGTTAATTTCAGGGGGGGGGGGGGGGGGGGCAGTAAGAAGGTAATACGAGGTTGCATTTTGTTGATCAGAGTTTGAGTCAGGTGCAGATGTGTTTGCGTAAATTGTAAAGGGATGTGCTCAATTTCAGTTGTAAATAGTAGTAGTTTGTTGAAATTTATTAATGATTTCGAGTTGACCTGCACAGCATTGGAAACGGTTAACTGTGCAGTAGGGCCAAGGCTAATTGGTAGTCGAGTGGTTTATACGGGAGTACGGTCGTGACTATTCAACTTATGTTGGTGTCTTTTCACTTTCGTTACGAGTCATGGTTCTCGACGCGGGTGTCGTGCGCGTGCAGACTGTATCTGTGACGTACGCGTTTGGTACAGGACAGTGAGTCCATATGGTTAGAAGTTTTGTTTTTTTTTTAAAGTAAATGACAGTCGTCACACATGCAGGGATGTATGTGTTTGTGACAGAATAGGGTTGGAGAAAGATATCTTAGGTTGCAGGGAGACAGTCCCATGATGAATTTTAGTAGTCGGAAAGAAGGGTATGGTAAAGTTTAAGGCGGGTAGTTCAGCAGTTGATAGGATAAAAACGGAGGATGTGCCGCATGTAATATTGTATGAAGTATGGTTGTGTTGGCGTAACAAGGATTAACCACTGGATTGTCTGACAATAGATGACATGAGAGTGGGGGCTGGATGGAAATTTTGATGAACAAATCATGTTTTGATATATGATTATAATTGACAGTGCAAAGAGGGATGAGAATGTGAAGGATTGTGGCGGCGAGCCGATTCTTTTGTATGAATATGCTAGAACTGTGAACCGTTAGAAATTAATAAGTTCTTTTGTTCTTTTGTTGTTGTTTTTTGAGATGTGGATTACTACTGATTACTATGTGGAAACATTTCCTTGTGAGATTGCCCTATTTCCTAGTTTATTTAGTATTTCCTAAGGGGACCCATGGGGTCCGTGTTGGATTGCTTAGATTGGTTTTATTTCTCCGAGAATTATGTGTGAGTCATAATTTCAGATGTGTGAGCCATAATTTCATGTGTAATAGCGTGGATAGGGCTCAGGGAGAATATTGTTTTGTTGCTGTGGTAAAGGTTGGCAGGAAATGGATCTGATAACCCCAAAGTAACGGGTTGGGGGTGTATTCGAAATTCAAGGGGTCACTCTCATGCCCGAGTGGAAGTAGGCAAGGGAGATGGAGAGTTAAAGTTTTACTAGGTAGTTATGGGCCTTGATGACTCGGGTAGTAGCAAAATTACAGTAGTGGCCTACAGTTGTGTTAGCAGGGATCCTGTCCCGTCCTGAGGCTGGGGTCAGACCACCGCAGGGTACTGCCGCGTGCCGGCAGGTGAGCGGCGGTGTCCCGTTGCCTGCTGCTTTTTCCCGGGAGAGGAGACCATCCAGGCCGTCTGCCATCTGTGGGCAGCTCTCCTCCGCTGCGGAGTTCTTCCGGGAGTCCTCCAGCCACCTGTTGCTCTTCCCTGTTCGGGCGTCCTGTGAGAGGGCGCTGCACCAGGCCTTCCCTCACCCTCAGTGTCCAGCGGGCCTTCAGAGGAGGAGGCGTCCTTCGAGCCCCGGACTCGTCCGAGAGGCACTGCACCAGGCCTTCCCTCACCCTTTGTGTCCGGCGGGGCCTTCAGAGGTGTTGTGCCAGCGGGGGGAGGATCAGACTGAGGAGCCACGGTCGCCGCCGGGTGTAGAGTCTTCGGGTGTCCGCCTGCGGTGAGGCCACGGACAGCGCTGAGGAGCGGAGTCATCCGTGGAGGAGTCAGCCTGTGAGGGTCCGCGGACAGCGCTGAGGAGCGGAGTCATCTGTGGAGGAGTCAGTCTGTGAGGGTCCACGGACAGTGCCGAGGACTGGAGCTTTCCGGGCCGGATAGGTCGTCCCATGGGTGTTGTAGAAGGGGTGTAGCGTTAGGTAGTAGAGTAGGGGTGTTAGTTACTGCCTCCTTTTGGGACGTAGTGGCCAGCACAGTGTAGGGTACTTGTCGTTGCCTCCCTTAGGGACGCAGTGACCATGCGATAGTGGTCCCGGGTCAAAAGAGAAGGGTGGGTCCTGGGGAGAGGTGTGGGTGGTAGCAGTTTAAGTTTAGAGTCCCTTGGGTTTATTCTTGTCCCTATTAGTTAGCCACCACGTGTGCGGGCTATCTCTGCGTCCCTAGGTCGCAGTGATATACCGCAACTGGTGTTTTAGTATAGGTTAGGGTTCTCAGGTCGTAGTAGGGTAGGGTGGGTCAGTGAAGAAGTGGGATACCGGTGTGTGGTTGTAGATGGACGTGAGTGGTGGCGCCATGGTATGTTTGGGTGTGTGAAATAAAGAGGTGCGCGTGATTGTAAAGTTGTGTTAGTGTGCTGTGTTGTCTGCTCTAGTGTGTAATAGGTGTGGGTAGGGGTGGTAGGGCCGTCCGGCTTAGCGACCGTGACAGCGCCACTACGTCCAACTGAGGACAACAGTGAATTTGCTGATACTGACTTATTGATATTGACGAACACACTACGGCCATGGACATGGAGAGGACATCAGAACAGAGGTCACCATGGCAGTAGGGCATGAAGAAACACTGAATTTCATTTTTGTTTTAATCAATGAGGATGAAGATGAATAAATGATGCTGTGGACATTCACTCAGGTTAAAGATTATATGACAGGGCTGTATGCTGCCATTCCTTTCGTCATGCATCCCGGTGTCAAAACCAAGTCTGAGAGACATAGACACCGGCAGCATTTGTGATGAAATTTGAGCAACGCCGTTGTCCGAAACGCATCCATTAAAGGGATGAAGCTCGACTGTGTGGTTCTAGTATTTTCCCTGTGGTGCCCACGGCACGCTCAGCTCAGAGGAAGAGCCGGCAGGGCCAGCCTGGACCGTCAACTCGCGGAAATAAATGACTCCGAGCAAATCGAACCTGAGACTTTTCAGCCCGCACGTCGGAGAGGCTGATCTAACTACCGCACCATGATGACTAGTTTCGACTTCTGTTGTGGAATAAAAAGCCATATCTCTCTCTAAACACACACACACACACACACACACACACGTGATGCTAAAGAAATTAGTAGTGGGGGAAAACAAGTTCAGGCTAACAATTCTTCCGTCATTACTTTGATGACTTGGCAAAGATTTAAACGAAAGAGGAGGGGAAAAAAAGGGGAGGGGGGGACGGGAAGAAGAAAATGAGAACGTGAAATCAGGATATATATCGTACATGTTAAACCCTTCACTAGCGGCATATGAGAACCATCGTTATCCCTTCTCAAGTCACGCCCTGCTGCCGCCCACCACATCGCAGTCCACCAACAGACAGATGGAGAGTCCCTCGGCATTCGTCACGTGCAATCGTGTCTGTCTCATTGTCTGCCTGAGTTTGTTAAGAGTCGGGCTTACCGTCGACATCCACCTACGGTGGTACGGCTGACCGGGGAAAAGCATCCTACTACAGTGGCAGTGGGAAAGGAAAGGAGGAAAAGCAGGGGGAGGGGGTAACTATGCAGATACGATCAGCGTGACAATTATGTTGAGGTGGGCGATGAAATTGCCTTTTTGTGGGAGGTGAGGTGAGGTGGGGTCACTGTCTCAACCTCCGTTCCGCTTCAGTGACCTTCCCTCTATGCTGCTTATTCCGCCGTAACACGCCACAGCCACTCCAGGCGTTCAGTCGACGTCAAACATATCTCCGTTGTCTTTTCATTTCATCTCTCCGTTGTCTTTTCATTTCATCTCTCCGTTGTCTTTTCATTTCATGTCACCGTTGTCTTTTCATTTCATGTCTCCGTTGTCTTTTCATTTCATCTCTCTGTTGTCTTTTCATTTCATCTCTGTTATCTTTTCATTTCATCTCTCCGTTGTCTTTTCATTTCATCTCTCTGTTGTCTTTTCATTTGATCTCTCCGTTATCTTTTCATTTCATCTCTCCGTTGTCTTTTCATTTCATGTCTCTGTTGTCTTTTCATTTCATGTCTCCATTGTCTTTTCATTTCATCTCTCCGTTGTCTTTTCATTTCATGTCTCCGTTGTCTTTTCATTTCATCTCTCCGTTGTCTTTTCATTTCATCTCACCATTGTCTTTTCATTTCATCTCTCCGTTGTCTTTTCATTTCATCTCTCCGTTGTCTTCATTTCATCTCGCCATTGTCTTTTCATTTCATCTCACCGTTGTCTTTTCATTTTATCTCTTCGTTGCCTTTTCATTTCATTTCAACGTTGTCTTTTCATTTCTTATCTCTGTTGTCTTTTCATTTCATCTCACCTTTGTCTTTTCATTTCATCTCACCTTTGTCTTTTCATTTCATGTCTCTGTTGTCTTTTCATTTCATGTCTCCGTTGTCTTTTCATTTCATGTCTCCGTTGTCTTTTCACTTGATCTCTCTGTTGTCTTTTCCATTCATGTCTCCGTTGTCTTTTCATTTCATGTCTCCGTTGTCTTTTCATTTCATGTTACAGGTGTCTTTTCATTTCATGTCACAGTTGTCTTTTCATTTCATCTCTCTGTTGTCTTTTCATTTCATGTCTCCGTTGTCTTTTCATTTCATGTCTCTGTTGTCTTTTCATTCCATGTCTCCGTTGTCTTTTCATTTCATGTCTCCGTTGTCTTTTCATTTCATGTCTCCGTTGTCTTTTCATTTCATGTCACAGTTGTCTTTTCATTTCATCTCTCCATTGTCTTTTCATTTTATGTCTCCGTTGTCTTTTCATTTCTTGTCTCCGTTGTCTTTTCATTTCATGTCACAGTTGTCTTCATTTCATCTCTCCGTTGTCTTTTCATTTCATCTCACCATTGTCTTTTCATTTCATCTCTCCATTGTCTTTTCATTTCATCTCTCCGTTGTCTTTTCATTTCATGTCACAGTTGTCTTTTCATTTTATCTCTCCGTTGTCTTTTCATTTAATCTCACAGTTGTCTTTTCATTTCATCTCTCCGTTGTCTTTTCATTTCATGTCTCTGTTGTCTTTTCATTTCATCTCTCCGTTGTCTTTTCATTTCCGTCAGGGATCGAAACGAATAAATCAGAAAACACCTTCATGTTCTTCATGAGTGCCAAATAAACACACAAGCTGGTGCATTTCTTTTTTTTGTTTTGTTTTGTTTTGTTTTGTATAACGAATCCAGCCTTGATATCCGGCAAGAAGTTGTATTTCAAGCGATGGCTATTTGTTGGCCATTGAATCGGGGTGTCCCATGAAAAGCCCTATAACTTGCCATGCTTGTGCGTTTAGCGGGGCCAGTATTTCTTATAGCGTGTTAAACACTCCTTCACAGTCACACCCTGACTTGTCCCGCCTCAGCCACACACACCGGCAATCCACAGAGAGCAGTCTCTTTCAGGTCGTCATGACACATCCCACCACTGCATTGCTGGGGCCAGCGAGGGTTCGACCACACAACCTCTGACAGCGACCATCCATGCTGTCATTCTGAGTCACCGTCACCCTCAGTTCCTCACTGTCACAGCAGCCTCGTTTTAACAGTCACAAGAACACCATGGAGGTATGCTCCATCAATGCTCAAAAGCCGCAGTGAGGGCGGAGGAGGGGTTCGGGGAGGAGAGGGTGGGGCTGGGTCGGCTGCATCTTCAACTGAGGTCTGTGACGCTGGATGGGGGCTGTCACAACTGAGTACGAGTCGTCGTGAACGCCGGCATGTAAAGGCTGTCACAACTGAGTACGAGGCGTCGTGAACGCCGGCATGTAAAGGCTGTCACAACTGAGTACGAGGCGTCGTGAAAGCCGGTGTCGTATATAATACTGTCGCTCATAAAATCGTGTCGCAGCGACAGTATTTCCCGGGAAATACTGCATTTTATGGACAGCTACAATATTCTATAGGACATTTTTCGTGAAAAGATGTCGCGCGACAATTTTTTCCAGCAAATATTGTCGCTCCAACAGTATTTCACGTGAAATGCTGTCGCTGCGATACAATTCCACGGCGACAGTATTATATACGACACCGGCATGCAATGGCTGTCACAACTGAGTACGAGGCGTCGTGAACGCCGGCATGTAAAGGCTGTCACAACTGAGTACGAGGCGTCGTGAACGCCGGCATGTAAAGGCTGTCACAACTGAGTACGAGTCGTTGTGAACGCCGGCATGTAAAGGCTGTCACAACTGAGTACGAGTCGTCGTGAACGCCGCCATGTAAAGGCTGTCACAACTGAGTACGAGGCGTCGTGAACGCCGGCATGTAAAGGCTGTCACAACTGAGTACGAGTCGTCGTGAACGCCGGCATGTAAAGGCTGTCACAACTGAGTACGAGGCGTCGTGAACGCCGGCATGTAAAGGCTGTCACAACTGAGTACGAGTCGTTGTGAACGCCGGCATGTAAAGGCTGTCACAACTGAGTACGAGTCGTCGTGAACGCCGGCATGTAAAGGCTGTCACAACTGAGTACGAGGCGTCGTGAACGCCGGCATGTAAAGGCTGTCACAACTGAGTACGAGTCGTCGTGAACGCCGGCATGTAAAGGCTGTCACAACTGAGTACGAGGCGTCGTGAACGCCGGTGTCGTATATAATACTGTCGCCGTGGAATTGTATCGCAGCGATAGCATTTCACGTGAAATATTGTTGCAGCGACAATAATTGCTGGAAAAAAATGTCGCGCGACAACTTTTCACGAAAAATGTCCCATAGAATGTGGTAGCTGTCCATAAAATGCAGTATTTCCTGGGAAATACTGTCGCTGCGACACGATTTTATGAGCGACAGTATTATATACGACACCGGCATGTAAAGGCTGTCACAACTGAGTACGAGGCGTCGTGAACGCCGGCATGTAAAGGCTGTCACAACTGAGTACGAGTCGTCGTGAACGCCGGCATGTAAAGGCTGTCACAACTGAGTACGAGGCGTCGTGAACGCCGGCATGTAAAGTGATATAACGTGATAAGTTTGTATTTCTAACTGGCTGTCAGCACACAGTCACCTCCCTCCCC
Organism: Conus ventricosus; assembly: GCA_018398815.1. Classification (NCBI taxonomy): domain Eukaryota; kingdom Metazoa; phylum Mollusca; class Gastropoda; order Neogastropoda; family Conidae; genus Conus; species Conus ventricosus. The sequence continues at coordinate 8,071 of JAFLJL010016462.1, forward strand.
TAACACCCCCCCCCCCCCCCCTCTTGCAACAGTTCTTGTTTGCCGGAGGGAAGATGATGGGGGAGGGGGGGGGAGGGGCGTAAAGCATTACTCTCTTGATCTAGCGGTGACGTGAAGAATTTCGTAAGCCACTAAATGTGCATTAGAAGTGGGAGCTTGGACAGGAACACGGGACGATTCTCCGACACCAGAATGTACGACTCTCTGCTTCTAACCCGTAAACCCACCCTGATTCAACCCCAAAGCCTCAACGTGTATGACTTAACCCTAATCCGAACCTTACCCTAACAATAGCTGCACAAAACCTTTTTAAAAAATAAAAATAAATAAATGTGCTTGCAGTGGGGGGGGGGAGGGTAGGAAGCAATGGAGTTATCTTCTCCTTTCTCCATCAACAAGGACACAACGTCCATCATTTTGATAAGAAAGGTTTGGAGTTCAAGCTCCGCAACCCCAGGAAGAGAAAGTGGGGAGGGGGGGGGGGGGCTGAGGGGAGATAAAGGCAGGAGATTTCCCCCGTCGCTACAGGTGGAAACGTGGGGACTGACACTTCCTACTTCACGTTTCACCTGATCAAGTTGTCACCAACCGCATTTTTACCTCGTTCTGTTCCGTCTGCTCTCGTTTTCAGTTCTGACATTTCTGTTTGGTGGCTTTCCAATAATGATAGCAGTTCATAATTACACACTCACACACACACACACACACACACACACACACATCTCTATCTATCTATCTATCTATCTGTCTATCTATCTATCTATCTATCTATCTATCTATCTTTATTTATATATATATTTTCATTTTCCTTTATGGTCCGTCTTTTTTCCCCATTTATGTTTATTGATTTATTGGCTAGGCAGCACCAGTCGTCCGGTTTTGTTAACTTCCTTGCGATTTAGACGCGTAGCCTGCGGCATGCATATGTTCAATCAAAAAAGTGGAGTGTCCCTCTGTTTTTATTTTTTTCCCTGATGTTTTGCCTGTTTGTTTTAGTGTTTCATCCAGCGTTTTGTTTGAACCTGAATATATAAACATGTGCTGAGACTTGTTAAGCTCTCCTGTCCCAGAAGAAGGTACATTTTGGGACCGAAATATTGGACTGTAATAAAAGAAAAAGAAAAACAAGAAAAGGAGTCAACCAAGCGGTTTTGGGATCCAGTTTTTTCTTCTTCTATTTTCCACTTTTATACATATATATATATATATATATATATATATATATATATATATATATATATATACATGTGTGTGTGTGTGTGTGTGTGTGTGTGTGTGTGTGTGTGTGTGAGTGTATGTGCGTGCGAGCGTGCGCATGCGCTTGTGTGTGTGAGTGTGTATGTGTGTGCGCGCGCGCGCGTGTGTGTGTGTGTGTGTGTGTGTGTGTGTGTGTGTGTGTGTGTGTGTGTGTGTGTGTGTTGAACAACTTGCTAGTAGAAGAAAGCAAGCGCAGGTAAATTTAGTAAATAATTATCCAGTCTAAGTATCTATGTAGGTGAAGGGTATGGAGGGAGGTAAGGGATAAGCTTCTTCGAAATCGTTCCTTTCCTTTCTCCTCTTCTGCTTCTTCTCTCCCACATGCGCGCGCACGCGCGCGCGTGTGTGTGTGTGTATGTTCTTAATTTCCATTTTGTCACGTGTGTGTGGAAGAGAAAGGGAAGGGAAACGGGGGAGAGGGGGACAGGGAGATATCTTTCTGAGGTGTGTGCATGCATACGCACGCTTGCATGTGTGTGAATGTCTTTATCGGCGGAATGTCTTATTGAACCTTAAGAGAATTTTCCTGTGTCTATTTTAAGCTAGTTTTAAAACACAAACTTTTTAAAGGAAAGAAAGAAAGAACAAATCCACATTCAGAAAGGAGATTTAAGAAAGACGGTTAGAAATAAGGAAAGAAAGAACACAGGCTATAAGAAAGACAAACACAGACGATCGGCAAAGAAATCAAAGAAAACGCCAAAGAACTTTTTGTAAGGAATGTAAATAAAACAGAGGGACACCCCACTTTCCTATTGAACATATGTATGCCGCAGGCTCCGAGTCTCAATCGTAAGGAAGTTAATAAAACTGGACGACTCGTGCTGCCCAACCAATAAATCAATAATCATAAATGCGAAAAAAAGACAGAGATCATAAACTAAAAGGAAGTTTGAACAACCTAGTTTGTGGTTCAGTTTCTTCCTGTTTACCATTCGCTTCATCCTCCATACAAGCAGGAGAAACGTCATCTTGAAGGGGGGGGGGGGGGGGGGGGGGGGGGGGTAGTAGGGAGGAGGTCAAAGGCAATATTATTTGGATTACATTCAGCCAATAGTTTTGGCCCAGTGCGCCAAAAATAATAGCGTCGTCGTCTCTCATTGGTTAAGAGAACTGCTGGCTTTTTCCACCCTTCCATTTCCAACGAAGCCTCAGGTGATTAGCCGTTCGTAAAATTAAAACGCTCGTCTGTCTGGATTAGCTCGGCGTTATCTCAAGTGGAAACCCGATCTTCAGATGAAACGGTCGCGTAATTTGCCCGAGTACCAATCGTTTAGTTCAAAGGTTGATTCACAGGCGTCAAAAAGGGTAGACAGACGTTCATATACTTACTTGGTTTCCGCCGTCTGGGTCTCACAAGTCCGCTACATAGTCCATAATTCGAGCACTTCTAGGTTATCTAATGGTGTCTGCTTCATAATCCTCTCTCTCTCTCTCTCTCTCTCTCTCTCCTCTCTCTGTGTGTGTGTGTGTGTGTGTGTGTGTGTGTGTGTAATTCGCATTTCGCTCTGCAACATAGTACATCAGTTTCAGATTGTTCATTTTGTTTACTTGCCCTTTCATGTCAAGGCATACTGTTCGAATCTCTCTCTGTATTTGTCTCTCTGTCTGTCTCTATATCTCTCCGTCCGTCAGTCCGCCTGTCTGTCTGTCTGTCTCTCTCTGTCTCTCTCTCTCTCTCTCTCTCTCTCTCTCTCTCTCTCTCTCTCTCTCTCACGGCATTATTGGTGAGTTTTTAAAAGTTACTTGTAAATCGGAAATCGTTTTGGATTTCCTTGTTAGATTTATGAATTCACTTTTCGACAGTGGCACTTACCCTGAACAGTGGACTGAATCAGTTGTTCTTCCCATCTATAAAAAAGGGTAACGTAAACAAACCTGATAAACGAGGTATTTCTCTTTGTGATATAACTAGTAAGTTATACAGTACTATCATAAACCGTCGACTGCAGGAATGGGCCGAAGAAAACAATCTTACAATGAATATCAAGCTGGTTTTAAACGTAATTATTCCACAGTAGATCACGTGTTTACTTTACTGGCCTAAATTTCAAAAGCAGTTTTCTTTAGATCGTAAATTATATGTTGCTTTCATTGATTTTGAGAAAGCCTTTGATTCTATAAACAGAAGTATTTCATGGTCTATTCTACTAAAAAAAACGGGATCCGAGGGAAATTGCTTATGCATAATGAGCATGTATAATAGTGTGAAGGCCAAAGTCTGATGTGGAGGGAAATTAACAGATTAGATCCAATGTACTAGTGGAGTAAAGCAAGGAGATGTGTGCAGTCCAATACTGTTTTCTCTGTTTATCAATGAATTCACTTCTGAAGTTGTTAATAATGGGAGGCATGGTGCACAGTTTACTACAGGAATTCTACAGTTGTTTATCCTTCTTTTGGCAGATGATGTAGTTCTGAACTCTGAAACAGGCACTGGCCTTCAACCGCAATTAATTAGTCTAAATCGATCTGCTACTTCGCTTCAGTTACGGATAATCATGTGTGAAAAGTAGTATGATCGTGTTTAGAAAGGGTGAGTATTTTGGTGTTCGAGAACAGTGGACTTACAATGAAATCCGGATGCCAGTAGTTAACATCCATAAATGCCTCAGAATTTATTTTTCACACGCTAAGTTTTTCTGCTGCATGTAAAGATCTTAGGAAATAGATCTTTTCATGTATTCATCAAACTTTTTATTCTCCAAATCCAACATGTTGCACAGTATGGTGCTGAAGTATGGGGCTTAGAAAATGCTGCACTACACTATGAAAAGTCCATTTATTTGCCCTGAAAAATTTCTGGGTGTGACTAGACCGCTGGACTGAAGCAAAAAAAAAACAACACACAAAGAAAGAAAGAAATTATCAGCATGACCCGACTGGTTGCGTTTGGTCCCTGTTTTCTTTCAGTCTTCATCTTGCGCCCAGAAGATTATTAACAGTGGAATCAAACGATCTGAAACGAAGTTTTCATTCTATTAAGATTTTAAAGCAGGCCAGTTCTCGTCTGCCATTGGTCAAGCGAGGCCTAGTCGCGTGCCCGCCAGCAGCCCTGTTCAGTGGCTCAAGACCAGCAGCCCTGTTCAGTGGCTCAAGACCAGCATCCCAGTTCAGTGGCTCAAGACCAGCAGCCATGGTCAGTGGCCCAAGACCAGCAGCCCTGTTCAGTGGCTCAAGACCAGCACCCTGTTCAGTGGCTCAAGACCACAGCCATGTTCAGTGGCTCAAGACCAGCAGCCATGTTCAGTGGCTCAAGAACCAGCACCCTGTTCATGGCTCAGAACCAGCAGCCCTGTTCAGTGGCCCAAGACCAGCAGCCCTGTTTAGTGCCTCAAGACCAGCAGCCCTGTTCAGTGGCCCAAAACCAGCAGCCATGTTCATGGCTCAAGACACGGCAGCCATTGTCAGTGCCTCAAGACCACAGCCCTGTTCAGTGACTCAAGACAGCACCCTGTTCAGTGCCTCAAGACCACAGCCCTGTTCAGTGGCTCAAGACCAGCAGCCCTGGTCAGTGCCTCAAGACCACAGCCCTGTTCAGTGGCTCAAGACCAGCAGCCCTGTTCAGTGCCTCAGACCAGCAGCCATGTCAGTGCCTCAAGACCAGCAGCCCTGTTCAGTGGCTCAAGACCAGCAGCCCTGTTCATGGCTCAAGACCAGCAGCCATGGTCAGTGGCTCAAGACCAGCAGCCCTCTCAGTGGCCCAAGACCAGCATCCCTGTTCAGTGGCTCAAGACCAGCAGCCATGGTCAGTGGCTCAAGACCAGCAGCCCTGTTCAGTGGCCCAAGACCAGCATCCCTGTTCAGTGGCTCAAGACCACAGCCATGGTCAGTGCTCAAGACCAGCAGCCATGGTCAGTGCTCAAGACCAGCAGCGATGGTCAGTGCCTCAAAACCAGCAGCCCTGTTCAGTGCCTCAAGACCAGCATCCCTGTTCCGTGGCTCAAGACCAGCATCCCTGTTCAGTGGCTCAAGACCAGCATCCCTGTTCAGTGGCCCAAGACCAGCAGCCATGTTCAGTGGCCCAATGACCAGCAGCCCTGTTCAGTGGCCCAAGACCAGCAGCCATGTTCAGTGGCCCAAGACCAGCAGCCATGTTCAGTGGCCCATGACCAGCAGCCCTGTTCAGTGCCTCAAGACCACAACCCTGTTCAGTGCCTCAAGACCAGCAGCCCTGTTCATGGCTCAAGACCAGCAGCCCTGTTCAGTGGCCCAAGACCAGCAGCCCTGTTCAGTGGCCCAAGACCAGCAGCCCTGTTCAGTGGCTCAAGACCACAGCCCTGTTCAGTGGCCTCAAGACAGCACCATGGTCAGTGGCCCAAGACCAGCAGCCCTGTTCAGTGGCACAAGACCAGCACCCTGTTCGGTGGCCCAAGACCAGCAGGCCCTGTTCAGTGGCCCAAGACCAGCAGCCCTGTTCAGTGGCCCAAGACCAGCAGCCCTTTCAGTGGCTCAAGACCAGCAGCCATGGTCAGTGGCTCAAGACCAGCAGCCCTGTTCAGTGGCTCAAGACCACCAGCCCTGTTCAGTGGCCGAAGACCAGCAGCCCTGTTCAGTGCCTCAAGACCAGCAGCCTGGTCAGTGCCTCAAGACCAGCAGCCCTGTTCATGGCCCAAGACCAGCAGCCCTGTTCAGTGGCCCAAGATCAGCAGCCCTGTTCAGTGGCTCAAGACCAGCAACCCTGTTCAGTGGCTCAAGACAAGCAGCCCTGTCAGTGGCCCAAGACCAGCATCCCTGTTCAGTGGCTCAAGACCAGCAGCCCTATTCAGTGGCTCAAGACCAGCATCCCAGTTCAGTGCCTCAAGACCAGCAGCCCTGTTCAGTGCCTCAAGACCAGCAGCCCTGTTCAGTGGCTCAAGACCAGCATCCCTGTTCAGTGGCTCAAGACCAGCAGCCCTGTTCAGTGGCCCAAGACCAGCAGCCCTGTTCAGTAGCTCAAGACCAGCAGCCATGTTCAGTGGCCCAAGACCAGCAGCCCTGTTCAGTGCCTCAAGACCAGCAGCCCTGTTCAGTGGCCCAAGACCAGCAGCCCTGGTCAGTGGCTCAAGACCAGCAGCCCTGTTCAGTGGCTCAAGACCAGCATCCCTGTTCAGTGGCCCAAGACCAGCAGCCCTGTTCAGTGGCTCAAGACCAGCAGCCCTGTTCATGGCTCAAGACCAGCATCCCTGTTCAGTGGCTCAAGACCAGCAGCCCTGTTTCAGTGGCTCAAGACCAGCAGCCCTGTTCAGTGGCTCAAGACCAGCATCCCTGTTCAGTGGCCCAAGACCAGCAGCCCTGTTCAGTGGCCCTAGACCAGCAGCCATGGTCAGTGCCTCAAGACCAGCAGCCATGTTCAGTGCCTCAAGACCACAGCCCTGTTCAGTGGCTCAAGACCAGCAGCCCTGTTCAGTGGCCCAAGACCAGCAGCCATGGTCAGTGCCTCAAGACCAGCAGCCATGTTCAGTGCCTCAAGACCAGCAGCCATGGTCAGTGGCTCAAGACCAGCAGCCCTGTTCATTGGCTCAAGACCAGCAGCCATGGTCAGTGGCTCAAGACCAGCAGCCATGGTCAGTGGCTCAAGACCAGCAGCCCTGTTCAGTGGCTCAAGACCAGCAGCCATGGTCAGTGCCTCAAGACCTGCAGCCCTGGTCAGTGGCTCAAGACCAGCAGCC
>JAFLJL010016462.1:17578-20078 GCA_018398815.1 Conus ventricosus
TTTTACATAACACTCGACATAGATATTTTACATAACATTCATAACATTCGGCATAGATGTTTTACATAACATTCGGCATAGATGTTTTACATAACATTTGGCATAGATCTTTTACATAACATTCGGCACAGATCTTTTACATAACATTCGGCATAGATCTTTTACAGCAGGCTGCATAAAGATGTTATGTAATGATGTTTCACCGAGATGCGGTAACTTTCTCAAACACAGTTTTTGAAACCTAATGTTCTGTGGAATTGTGATCAGTGTTAAAGAGGGAGGAGCATATTATTTTTTTACTGAAACTGGTCGACTGGTGTCTTTTTGTTTTTGAATAAACATGCATGGAATCGACTTTGATGATGTGACCTCCCTCGTATGACCCTTGGCGGTCGGACACTGCATGGCAGACCTGCACTTCACGATTGTTCACATGCTATTTGGAGACGTTAACCACGTCCGGGAGATACATATACCTGCAGTGTTCTGTTGGAAATTGGAGCGACACTCATACAAACGCGTCCATTATGTGATTGAAAGTCGATGGTGCGGCTCTAGTCTTCTCGATTCAGCTCATAACGTACCCAGTAACTGGGTAGGGGCCATTTGGGACCAAACAATCCCACGCATAGTGGATATGTCTCTGATGGGATTTGAACTTGTGATCTTCTTGCAACCCACTGTCGTAACCACTACACCATTGTGGCTAATCAGGAAGATTGAAGGGGTGGGGAGACGACTGTGTTTTTGTTAGAGCCAGCTTCCGGTCATGATTACACACACACACCACACACACACACACACACCACACACACACACACACACACACACACACACACACACACACACACTACACACACATACACATACACACACACACACACATACACACACACATACACATACACACGCACATACACACACACACCACACACACACACACACACACACACACACACACACACACACACACGCGCGCGCGCGCGCGCGCGCGCGCGCGGCACACACCACACACACACACATGTGCATATCATACACGCGCGCGCGTGATACCTCCCTTTTTCCCGCCTCCGTCCTCAGACCACCTCCCCCTCCCCCACTCTCCTCCTTTCTCCCCACACACTTATGCCCGACGGAATTGAAAATAGCGTGCAGAGTGTAGCATACCCGACCGTCACGTGCGAACTTCGAAATTGAGAGTTGTCTGCACCCTCTCTGTCGTCTGTCTGTCTGTCTGTCTCTCTCTCTCTCTCTCTCTCTCTCTCTCTCTCTCTTCCCGACGCTTTAACGTAAATTCAGTCTCTCTGTCTCTGTCTCTGTCTCCGAAGAGGGAAGGAGAGGAGGAGAGAGAGGGAGAGAGAGAGAGAGAGAGAGAGAGAGAAAGAGAAGAGAGAGAGGGGGGGGGGCGGGAGTGAGAGATCCATTAATCCTTTCAATGTATCCAAATTTAAAGCCTAAGCAACCTCTCCTCTCACTACTGACGTCAGTCATGACAACAGTCATTGCGCGAGTGTGAGGCTGTCACCACGTCCATCCAACTTCAATGGCCAGGACGTGGTCCACACTGAAGACGTCATCTCCTACTGACCACAGGCAAGGTCAGGGAAAAAAAGACAGGGTCACTTCAAGGTCACGGCAAGAAGAGTTTCAGACTAATTTCCTGCGTGGGTGATGAAGATGATGCTATAGTGTCCCATTCTGCTCTGACGCATTACATGTCTTATCGTGACGTCAACAGTGATGAAGATAATGCTATAGTGTCCCATTCTGGTCTGGTGCATTACATAATTATCTTATCATGACGTCAACAGTGATGAAGATAATGCTATAGTGACCCATTCTGGTCTGGTGCATTACATAATTATCTTATCGTGACGTCAACAGTGATGAAGATAATGCTATAGTGTCCCATTCTGGTCTGATGCATTACATAATTATCTTATCATGACGTCAACAGTGATGAAGATAATGCTATAGTGACCCATTCTGGTCTGGTGCATTACATAATTATCTTATCGTGACGTCAACAGTGAAGATAATGCTATAGTGTCCCATTCTGGTCTGATACATTTACATGTCTTATCGTGACGTCAACAGTGATGAAGATAATGCTATAGTGTCCCATTCTGATCTGATGCATTCCATGTCTTATCGTGACGTCAACAGTGATGAAGATAATGCTATAGTGTCCCATTCTGCTCTGACGTATTACATGTCTTATCGTGACGTCAACAGTGATAAAGATAATGCTATAGTGTCCCATTCTGCTCTGACGCATTCCATGTCTTATCGTGACGTCAACAGTGATAAAGATAATGCTATAGTGTCCCATTCTGCTCTGACGCATTCCATGTCTTATCGTGACGTCAACAGTGATGAAGATAATGCTATAGTGTCCCATTCTGGTCTGGTGCATTCCATTCTCGTCTAATACATTACATAATTATCTTATCGTGACGTCAACAGCGGTGAAGATAATGCTATAGTGTCCCATTCTGGT
>JAFLJL010016462.1:27578-47578 GCA_018398815.1 Conus ventricosus
AACTTCACTGCACGACTGAAGGATCTCCTAGAGTCCTTTGGTCTGCGTCAGTCTGTCTCTTCCTCCACTCACAGATCGGGCCACATCCTGGACTGGTCATTCATCCTGATGGTGACCTGGTTGACTCAGCCACCACCAGTTTGACCCTGACCTCTGACCACCATGCCATCTTAGCCAAGCTCAACATTTCTGTTCCTGTCAAATCTCCCAGGTTCGTTGAAACCAGGGACTTTGCATCTGTGGACCTTGATGCGTTCCGGACTGACCTGCTGCTTTGTCTTCAGTCATCACCTGCTCTTTCTGCTGAACTGTTCCATACCCTCATCCAGGACGTTCTTGATCGTCATGCTCCTGTTCTTCGACGGAGGATCTCCAGCCGCCCACCTTCGCCTTGGTTTCCAGCAGTTGCCCCGCAAGTTCTGGACGCTAAACGTGCTAGGCGTGGTGCAGAGAGACAATGGATTAAGAGCGGTCTTGAGGTCCATAAACAGATCTTACGTGTTGCAAACAATGTTGTCAACGAAATTGTGCAGCAAGCCAAATCAGCATTCTACAATGCCAAAATACTTGCATGCACTTCGAGCAAGCAATTGTTCAACCTCACAAACAACTCATAGGGAGAATTAAATCCTCTCCTCTTCAATCTTCTGTCTGCCCCTCTGATCTGCCACATAAATTTTGTGATTTCTTTGTCGGCAAAATCGAGTCGATCCGGGAGAATATAGACTCTCAGACAGCAACTGTTCCTGATATCCATTTTGACATTTTCTCTGGCACTCCACTCTTTTCTTTTGAACGGTCACTCAGTCATTAGTTAGAGATGTGATTAAGAATACTACCATTAAGACTTGTGTGCTTGACCCCCTCCCCCTCCCTGCTATGTGGTGTAATTGATGATTTGATGCCTTTCATCACTGCCATTGTCAATGATTCACTCACCTCTGGTTGTTTCCCCTCTGAACTAAAACATTCTGTTATTCGACCCTGCTAAAGAAACCCCCCTTGATCTAGAGATTTTGAAAAACTATCGTCCTGTTTCCAACTTATCCTTTCGTCGAAGATAATTGAAAAGATTTGCTCTTCTCCAACTTCATGAACATCTTGAGCATAACAATCTTCTCTATCCTTTGCAATCTGCCTATCGGGCTGGCCATAGCACAGAAACCGCTCTCCTCAAAATTGTCAACGACCTTCTCTCTGCTCTTGACGATGGTAAAGTCTCTCTGCTGTCCTTGTTAGACCTGTCTGCCGCTTTTGACACCATAGATCACAGTACCCTTCTGTCTAGGCTTGAGCATACATTTGGCATTCTCTGGCACAGCTCTTTCCTGGTTTAGATCCTATCTTTGTGGTCGCACTCAGACTGTCTCTGTGAATGGTTTCTCTTCTCAGTCAGCTGACTTGGAGTATGGAGTCCCCCAGGGCTCAGTCTTGGGCCCCATTCTCTTCGTTCTTTATACACAGCCTATCTCTGACATTGTCACTCATCACGGCATCTCCCACCACTGTTTCTCTGATGACAACCAAATCTACACCTCTGACGATATTTCTCAGCTCCCCTCTATCATTGAACGAACTCAGGCATGTTTTTCTGATATCAAAGCTTGGATGATTGACAACAAACTTCAACTGAACAACGACAAGACCGAACTGATTTTCATAGCATCTAAAAGATTATTGTCTACAAACTGCCTTCCCTCATCTGTCCAACTAGATAATTCAGTCATTCGGACTTCTTCAACTGTCCGTAATCTTGGGGTCACACTGGACCAAACTCTATCCTTTCAAAGTCAAATTTCCTCTGTCTGTCGTGCTTGCTATCTGGAACTTCGCCGTATTTCTTCTGTTCGTCATCTTCTTTCGGATGATGCCACCAAAACTCTCATTTCTGCTTTTGTTCTTTCTCGTTTGGATTACTGTAATTCTCTTCTTGCTGGTTGCCCACAGAATCTTCTTGGCAAATTGCAGAAAATTCAAAACAGTGCTGCCCGACTAGTATTGAAACGCTCCAAATTTTCTCACTCGGCTCCCTTGCTCGATTTTCTCCACTGGCTCCCAGTAGGCAAAAGAATTGAATACAAGCTTTCTTTGCTCTGCCACAAATCTCTCAGTGGTTTAGCCCCATCCTATCTTGCTGTCTTCTGAATACCTACAAACCTCTTAGACAGCTACGTTCTTCCTCTGACACTTCTCTTCTCAAATTCCTCGCTTCCGCACTAGGACCCTCGGTGAACGTTCGTTCTCTTTCCAGGCCCCCTGTTGTTGGAATAACCTTCCTTTATCTCTCCGCTCTGCGACTTCCCTCTCTTCCTTTAAGTCTTCTCTTAAGACTACCCTCTTCCAGTCATGACCCTTCCCCTCCTTCTGTCGAAAGCAGATGTACCCTACACCTGGCGTGTGTGCGTGTGTGTGTGTGTGTGTGTTTGTGTGGTTGCCTGCGTGTGTGTGTGTGTGTGTGTGTGTGTGTGTGTGTGTGTGTGTGTGTGTGGTTTTGTGTGCTCAGCTTAAGCATGTAGAAATGTTGTGTGTGTGTGTGTGTGTTTGGAAGATTGCCTTTTGTTGTTTATCATATTGGTTGCTTCTTTTGATTTATTTATTCTTTATTCTTTATTGTAAGCGCTTAGGGCTTTTTAAGATTAGGCGCAAGAAATGCACATTATTATTATTATTTATTATCATTTCCTTCTTCTTCTTCTTCTTCTTCTTCTTCTTCTTCTTTCTTCTTCTTCTTTTCTTCTTCTTCTCCTTCATCCTATTCTTCTTCTCTAATGAAAAATAGAAGAACAGACCAGATGACTTCCTTATTTAAAAAAGATGTGTGTGTGTGTGTGTGTGTGTGTGTGTGTGTGTGTGTGTGTGTGTGTTGTGTGTGTGTGTGTTGTGTGTGTGTGTTTTGGTAGTGGTGGTAATAGTCGAGGTGGTGTTCATGTTGTTGTGGTTGTAGTTGTGATTTCTTTTGTTGTTTTTGTTGTCACTATTGTTGTTTTTTTTCCTTATATCATTGTGTTGTTGTTGTTCTTCTTCTTGAATTTGTTGTTGTTGTTGTTGTCACTAATTGTGTTTGTCTCATCATCATCATCATCTTGACAACAAAGAAGACATAATGATGACCACGGCCACAAAGATGATGAGATGATGATGATAATGTTGATGATGACGACGACCACGACGACCACGACCACGACCACGACGACGACGACGACGACGATGATCATCATCTTGTAATGTCGAAAACATAACACTTGTTAGATCCAAACTGAAAGAAAGAGCAAAACCGATTTCCCTTCAATATCCCCTCTGGACCCCCCCCCCCCCCCCCCCCCCCCCCACCCACACCCACACTTCTCTCTCCTTCCCCTCCACCCCCTCCCCTCGACCCGACCCCCCCCCCCCCCCCCCCCCCCCCCCGCCCTACTCCCCGCCTTCAATCTGCTCCCATACTAACCCCCCCCCCCCCTCCTCCACCCCAACATCTGCAGTAAGATAACAAAAATGAGAAAAGAGAAGAAAAGACAGAGGGAGAGCTCAAAGAAACCCCAAGGGAACCACGATGGGCATTAGAGCGATACATAGGATAAAAACAATCTGAGACTGGTTTTGTTTTTGTTTTTTGTTTTTTTTTGTGTGTGTGTTTTGTCAGAAAGGTGTCTGGTTATGTGATTTTTTTTTTTCTTTTTCATCATCAACCTCGCTAAAAGCATGTCACAAGTTGGCGCTCTGTTGAACAGGACAATTGTTCTGCGTACCTTTTCCTGTGCTCAGTGGGAGTAGTGTGTAGTGTGTGTGTGTGTGTGTGTGTGTGTGTGTGTGTGTGTGTGTGTGTGTGTATGTGTGTGTGTGTGTGTGTGTGTGTGTGTGTGTGTGTGTCTGTGTGTGTGTCTGTGTGTGTGTCTGTGTGTGTGTGGTCTCTGTGTGTGTGTGTGTGTGTGTGTGTGTGTGTGTGTGTGTGTGGTGTGTGTGTGTGTGTGTGTGTGTACATGTGCGGAGGGAGTGGGGTGGGTTTTAGCCGGGAGAGAGAGAGAGAGAGAGAGAGAGAGAGAGAGAGAGAGAGAGAGAGAGAGAGAGAGAGAGAGAACGAAGATGTATTTTACCAGGGTAATGAGAAGCAATATAAATGCTTTTTTCCACCCAGCCCTGAGAGAGAGAGAGAGAGAGAGAGAGAGATGAGAGAGAGAGAGAGAGAGAGAGAGAGAGGGGAGAGAGAGAACATTTGAACACAATTGAACACAATTTTAATGTTTTAGGCCTCCGGTCTATGGAGAGAGTGGTCGCTATAGTCTCCATATAGACAGTACACTAACAGCACTTAGCTATTGGTTCTCTTTACAACAGATGGAACTGAATAGAATACCCAAGCAAGCATATCTTTCCTTGATTAACAGCTTCATGAACAGCACTGACGACAGAACGATAAAAAATAATTGGGCAGATGATATCAAATGTTGCCTTGATAGATATGGATTTTCTGAAGTGTGGTTAGTGGGTGGGGTCGGAAATGTTGATATGTTTAAGAAGAGTTTCAGGCAAAGGATGGTAGACTGTTTTCAGCAAGATTGGGTTCGCAAATTAAATTCAAGTGATTGCTTCAACAGATGGTAGACTGTTTTCAGCAAGACTGGGTTAGCAAATTAAATTCAAGTGATTGCTTCAACAGATGGTAGACTGTTTTCAGCAAGATTGGGTTAGCAAATTAAATTCAAGTGATTGCTTCAACAGATGGTAGACTGTTTTCAGCAAGATTGGGTTCGCAAATTAAATTCAAGTGATTGCTTCAACAGATGGTAGACGTTTTCAGCAAGATTGGGTTCGCAAATTAAATTCAAGTGATTGCTTCAACAGATGGTAGACTGTTTTCAGCAAGATTGGGTTCGCAAATTAAATTCAGTGATTGCTTCAACAGATGGTAGACTGTTTTCAGCAAGATTGGGTTCGCAAATTAAATTCAAGTGATTGCTTCAACAGATGGTAGACTGTTTTCAGCAAGATTGGGTTCGCAATTAAATTCAGTGATTGCTTCAACACCTATTATTCATTTAAGTCTCTTTTACAACCAGAACCTTATCTAACCTATTTAACGGCTAACAAATTTAAAATGTATTTCACCAGTTTTCGTCTTGGGTTAAACGACCTGAATACAAATAGCAGATACAAAGAAAATATCAAAACATGTCCTTTTTGTTACCAACTTGAGAACGAACTCCACTTTCTATTAAGATGCAATGCTGATATGCCTTTCAGAGAAACATACATACTGAAGCACAGACAATTTCAGAACGTGAGCTCTCTTGAACTAAAACAATTACTTGCAAACGAAAATGTGCATATTACAAGAGCATTTGTTATGCATTGAAAAAAAGAGAAGAACTAGTGTCCCATACAGTATGAATAATTAGTTACCCTCATAAAGAAGCATTATTAGTACATCGAGAGAGAGAGAGAGAGAGAGAGAGGAGAGAGAGAGAGAGAGAGAGAGGAGAGAGAGAGAGAGAGAGAGAGAGAGAGAAGAGAGTGAGAGAGAGAGAGAGAGAGAGAGAGAGAACGAAAGTTTTATTTCACCAGGGTTATGAGATAAACAAAATCAATGCTTTTTTTTCAACCATCCCTGAGAGAGAGAGACACACTGACACTGACACTTTTTTATTGTCCAATACCTGTACAGCCCTTTTGGACAAGGGGGGGGGGGGGTCATATATGACTAAATGTTTTATCATAAGTGACCTCAAATCTTTATCAAAAGACTACACACACACACACACACACACACACCACACACACACACACACACACACACACACACACACACACACACACACACACACACACACACACATGAAAGGGAATATGCACACACATGCACATGCAGGTGCATACACACGCGCGCGCTCGCGCACGCACACTCACACACATGCGCGCACGCAGAGAGAGAGAGAGAGAGAGAGAGAGAGAGAGAGAGAGAGAGAGAGAGAGAGAGAGAGACAGACAGACAGACAGACAGACAGACAGACAGACAGGACAGAGACAGAAACAGAGAGATACAGACGCGAACGCGCGTTTTCAGATGGTGGATCATCTTGTAATTTGCTGACTTTGTTCAGTTAAGACTTTCCTAATCTTCATTGCTTCTGCTAAAAATCTAGCCAGGGATTTCGTTACATTTTCATTATTATTTGAAAGAATATATGTTACCGATCTCTGATCAGGATTTCCTGTAAAGGAATTTAGAATATCACAGCTTTTGCGTTTTTCATTATAAGCAGAGCAATTGAACAGTAAATGAATTTCATCTTCTGTTCCATTTCCACACGATGGGCAAACGTTGTTTTTATCTTCTTCAGTTTGAAACCATTGTTTGAAATGTTTTAGGCCGCTAACTCTTAGTCTGAATCTGATAAGACTAACCCTATGCCATTTATCCAATACATATGATAGATATTTTTCTGCTTGAAAAACATTTTTGAAGGAATAAAACCCACCTATATTTATCATTAGCTTCCAATTCTGAATGCCAATGCTGTTTATAGCAGGAGGTAAGTCTATCTTTGAATTCACTAATAAAACCATGCTCACAACCTGCACCTTGGCTTAGCCATACAATTCCAAATCCATTCTCGTATAAGATTCTCTTAACATTTGATGCCCAATTTAAGTGACCAGATTCATGTTGTATAATAAGCATAATATTTGGGAATGTTTTTTATCACAAAATTAAGTATTGGTAGCAGACCAGCTGCCGTGGCGAAGTGGTTAGCGTCGCGGACTCCCGGCTGGGAGGTCGTGGGTTCGAATCCCATCAGAGTCATGTGGGTTTTTCTGCCCCCACCGGCTCCTACCCAGAGTTGAGTTTGCTGCGGACTCAGTTGGGAAGACTGGGACCACACAGTCGACTTTCATCCACTTAATGGGTGCGTTTCTGAGAGTGTTGCTCAAATTTCCTGACCAACACTGCAGGTGCCTGTATCTCTCGGGCCTGATTGACGCCGGGATATATTTTGAAAGGAAGTGTAGAGTACAGCCCTGTCATGTAGTCTCAGACCGAAATGGAAATCCGTAGCATCATCTTAATCATCCTCATTCTCATCGATCAGCATTTAAAAAAAAAAAAAGTCTCAAATTCTGTGGCCCTTCATGCCCTGCTCTCATGGTGACCTCAATTTCGATGTCCTCTCCACGTCTGTGGCCTTGGTTTGGTTCCGTCGGGGTCACCGGTATCGGCGAGTCCATGGGGCTGTCGTTGGACGGACGTGGTGGCGCCCTCCGGAGGGACAGCTCACTCACGCCGGCTCCGCGACTAAGCAATTATTGTCGTCAGTAGGGGGCTTAGTAGGTGGTGTCCTGCGTATGTTAGATCAGAACAGGCGCCACTGAACACCACCGAAGTGACTCGGCAGCAGTGCAGTGTCTCCTCCGGTGGGTTGCCTCTTGACGACTTGACATTGACTGCTCCCGCCGGTGCCGGGGCTGCGGCGGGGCTGACCGGGCTGTGGCTGTGGACGGGGTGTCGGAATGAGCGGCGTGGGTGCACTGCCTCTGAGGTGGCGCAGAGGTTGGGACAGCAAAAAAAAAAAGTATTGATAGCAGTTTATTAGATGTCTGTAGGAAAGGGAAGAAAGGGGTAATGGACATATTGAGATCCATGAGAAATTGAACACTGGGGATGTACATCTGTTTTGGAAACTATTTGACACACAAATAGAGCCCATATCAACCTACGCATCTGAAGTGTGGGACTGGAGGAAGATAGGAAACAAGTTGAAAAAGTGCAAACCCTTTGCAATATTTTTTAGGTGTTCCCCTCCACACTTCTAATACTTTAGTTTATGGCGAAACCGGAAGATACCCCCTCTGTATTCGAATGTCTGTAAAGTGTATTAAATATTGGCTTAAACTTATTAACTTACCAATGTCGAGAATTTGCAGACAGTCATATGAAATGCTTATTATACAACATGAATCTGGAGAGAGAGAGAGAGAGAGAGAGAGAGAGAGAGAGAGAGAGAGAGAGAGAGAGAGAGAGAGAGAGAGAGGGAGAGAGGAGAGAGAGAGAGAGAGAGAGAGAGAGAGAGAGAGAGAGAGAGAGAGAGAGAGAGAACGAAGATTTATATTACCAGGGTAACGAGATAAGCAAAATAAATGCTTTTATCAACCCAGCCCTGAGAGAGAGAGGAGAGATACGGATACGGATACGGATACGGATACGGATATTTTATTCACAAATAGGCCATTGCCCCTCGTGAAGGGGTGCATCTGGAAATCATTCAATATTTTACACGTTCAAAAACTGATTCAATGCTTTACATTAAGAAACAAGAACAGATCGTAACTTAAATGCTTTGTATAGGTAAATGGACAGATTTCTAGTTGTTCGTTCATTATTGGAAGCTAGAAGTAAACTTAATCTGAAAAGACTTGGAAATCTGTAGTATTTTCAAATGTATATAACGTTCTCTTAAATTCGTTTAGTAAAGGACAGCACAGAACAAAATGCACTTCATCCTCTTTCTCTTTTTTTACACAATGGACAAATCAAATCAACAGGGGTATGTTGTTTGTATCGATCTAAAAAGCCAAGTACATGTTCAACAGATGGTAGACTGTTTTCAGCAAGATTGGGTTAGCAGATTAAATTCAAGTGATTGCTTCAAGTGCAGTGAGACTGTTTTCAGAAAAGATTGGTTCGCCAAATTAAATTCAAGTGATTGCTTAAACAGATGGTTAGACTGTTTTCAGCAAGATTGGGTTCGACAATTAAAATTCAAGTGATTGCTTCACACAAGATGGTAGAATGTTTTCAGCAAGATGGGTTCGCAAATTAAATTCAGTGATAGCTTCAACAGATGGTAGACTGTTTTCAGCAAGATTGGGTTCGCAAATTAAATTCAAGTGATTGCTTCAACAGATGTTTTCAGCAAGATTGGGTTGACAAATTAAATTCAGTGATTGATCCTTAAAAACCTATTATTCCTTTAAAGTTCTTTTCAACCAGAACCTTTTCTAACCTATTCTAACTGGCTAACCAAATTAAATTGTATTTCACAGTTTTCGTCTTGGGTTAATACGCACCTGATATCCAAATAGCAGATCCAAAGAAAATATCAAAACAAGACCTTTTTGTTACCAACTTGAGAACGAACTCACTTTCTATTAAGATGCAATGCTGATATGCCTTTCAGAGAAAAACATACATACTTGAAGCAAAGAAATTCACGAAAACGTGAGCTCTTGAACTAAAACAATTACTTGCCAAACGAAAATGTGCATATTACAAGAGCATTTGTTATGCATGAAAAAACGAGAAGAATAGTGTCCCATACAGTATGAATAATTACGTCTACCTCATTAAAGAAGCATTATTAGTACATCGAGAGGAGAGAGTGAGAGAGAGAGAGAGAGAGAGAGAGAGAGAGATTGAGAGAGTGAGAGAAGAGTGAGGAGTGAGAGAGGAGAGGAAGTGCGAGAGCGAGAGTGAGAAGTGAGAGAGAGATTGAGAGAGAGAGAGTTGAAACTACGGAGAGAGAGACAGAGAGAGAAGAGAGAGAGGAGAACGAAAAGTTTTAATTTACCAGGGTTTGAGGATAAAAAAATAATGCTTTTTTTTCAACCATCCTGATGAGTCGCAGAGACACACTGACAATGGACACTTTTTTATTGCTCCATACCTTGTACAGCCCTTTTGGCCAAGGGGGGGGGTCCATATATGTCTAATTGTTTTTATCATAAGTGGACCTTCAAATCTTTACAAAAGTCTAACACACAAACAACACACACACAGTCAAAACACACACACCACACACTACACACACACACACACACACACATGAAAGGGATATCACCAAACATGCACAAGAAGGTGCTTACAAAACGCGCGCGACTCGCGCACGCACACTCACACACACGCGCGCACGAGAGAGAGAGAGAGAGAGTGCGGAGAGGAGATAGAGCATGATGAGAGAGAGAGAGGAAGACAGACAGATCATACAGACAGACAGGACAGAGACCACAGAAGAAACAGTGAGATACAAGACGCGAAACGCGCGTTTTCAGATGGTGGATCCATCTTGTAATTTGCTGCTTTGTTCAGTTAAGACTTTCCTATTCTTATTCGCTTCTTCCTAAAAATTATGCCAGGGATCTTCGTTTACATTTTCATTATTATCTTGAAAGTATATATGTTACGATCTCTGATATGGTCATATCCTGTAATGGCGTTTAGATATCACAGCTTTTGCGACTTTTTTCCATTATAAGAGAGCAATTGAACAGTATTGAATTTCATCTTCTAGTTCTTTTCCACCACGATGGGCAAACGCTTGTTTTTATCTTCTTCAGTTTGAAACCATTGTTTGAAATGTTTTTATGCGCTTACTCTTAGTCTGAATCTGATAAAGACTAACCCTACTGCATTTTATCAATACATTGATAGATATTTTTATTGCTTGAAAAACATTTTTTGAAAGGACTTAAAAACCACTATATTTATCATTAGCCTTCCAATTCTGAATGCCATTGCTGTTTATAGGCAGGAGGGTAAGTCTCATCTTTGAATTCACTAATAAACCATGTCACAACCTGACCTGGCTTAGCCATACAATTCCAAATCCATTCTCGCATAAAGATTCATCTTACCATTTGATGCCCCAATTAAGTGACCAGATTCATTGTTGTATAATAAGCATAAATATTTGGAATGTTTTTTATCACAATAATTAAGTATGGGTAGCAGACCAGCTGCCGTGGCGAAAGTGGTTAGCGTCGCGACCTACCCGGAGCGGGAGGTCGTGGGGTCGTATCCCAATCAGAGTCATGTGGTTTTTCTGCCCCGACCCGGCTCCTACCAGAGTGAGTTTGCTGCGGACTAGTTGAAGGAAGACTTGGGACCTCACAGTGATTCTTTCATCCACCTTAATGGGCTGCGTTTCTGAAGTGTTGCTCAAATTTCCTGACCAAACTGCAGGTGCACTGTATCTATCGGGCCTGATTGAAGCCGGGATATATTTTGAATGGAAGTGTTGAGATACAGCTGTCATGTAATAGTCTCAAGACCGATAGAAATCGTAGCTCATCTTAATCATACCATCATTCTCATCGATCAGCATTTTAAAAAAAAAAAAAGTATCAATTCTGTGGCCCTTCATGACTGCTCTCATGGTGACTCAATTTCATGTCCTTCTCCACGTCTGTGGGCTTCGGTTTGGTTCCCGCTCGTGGTAAAGTCTCCCAACGGTATCGGAGAGTCATTGGGGCTGTCGTTGGACGGACGTGTGGCGCCCTCCGGAGGGACAGATACAATCACGCAGGCCCGCGACTAAGCAATTATTGTCGTCAGTAGGGGGCTTTAGTAGGTGGTGTCTGCTTTATGTTAGATTAGATAACAGGCTCCATCTGAACACCACCGAAGTGACTCGGCTGCAGTGCAGTGTTCTCTCCGGTGGATATTGCCTCGTGAACGACTTGGGCATTGACTGCTCCCGCGGTGACGGGGCTGCGGCGGGGCTGAACTTAGGGCTGGGGCTGTGTGACGGGGTGTCGGAATGAGCGGCGTGGGTGCACTGCTAGAGGTGCGCAGAGGTTCGGGACAGCAAAAAAAAAAAGGATGATAGCTGTTATTAGCTGTCTGTAGGAAAGGGAAGAAAGGGGTAATGGACATAATTGAAATCCATGAGAAAATTGAACAAATGGGGATGTAAATCTGTTTTGGAAACTGTTGTGATCTCACAAATACGTAGCCCATCATTAACCTACGATCTGAAGTGTGGGATGAGAGGGAAGATAGGAAACAAGTTGAAAAAATAAAAAAAAAAAGTTGCAAACCCTTTGCAATACATTTTTAGGTGTTTCCCCTCCACACTTCTAATCCTTTAGTTTATGGCGAAACCGGAGATACCCCCCTCTTGTATTCGAATGTCTGTAAAGTGTATTAATATATTGGCTTAAACTTATTTAGACTTACCCAATGATCGCCAAATCTCAGTTCATAGGAAATGCTAATTATACTAAACATGAATCTGGAGAGAGGAGAGAGAGTGAGATGAGAGAGAGAGAGAGAGTGAGAGAGAGAGAGAGAGCGTGATGAGAACGAGAGAGAGAGAGACAGGGAAGAGCGAGAGAGAAGAGAGAGAGGAGAAGGAGAGAGGCTGAGAGAGGGAGAAAGAGAGAGAAAAGGAAGTTTTTATATTACCAGGTGTAACGAGATAAGCAAATAATGCCTTTTTATCAACCCAGCCTGATGGAGAGAGAGAGAGGACCGAGAGAGAGAGATAGAGATGGAGGGGAGAAGAGATGAAGAGAGATGAGTGAGAGAGAACTTACGGAGAGGAAAGGAGAGAGTGAGATGTGGCGAGAGAGAGAGCGAAGTTCTTATTTTACAGGGTAATGAGAGATAGTGCAAAAATAATATACTTTTTTGCCAACCACAGTCCCGAGAGGAGAGAGTGAGGAGAGTAGACGTGCATGGTGTGTGAGAGGAGATGAGATGCACGCGAGAGAGTGCCGATGAGAGAGAGAGTGATGAGGAAGAGAGGAGAGATTGAGTGACATAGAGAGAGAGAGGAGTGAGAGAGAGAATCTAATGGAACGAAAGAACGAAATGGTTTATTTCATCAGGGCAATGAGATAAAGCAAATTATATACTTTTCACCCAGCATGAGGAGACGGAGAGAGAGAGAGAGAGAAGAGAGAGAGAGAGTGAGGAGAGAGGTGAGAGAGAGAGAAGGAGAAAGAGACTGACAGACAGAACAGACAGAAATAGAGAGAGTAGTGAGAGAGAGAAGAGAGAGTGTTGAGAGAGAAGAGAGAGAGAGTGAGACGAGAGGAGAGAGGAGAGTAGAGAGACAGAGAGAGGAGATGAGACGAGTTGAAGAGAAGAGGAGAGAGATGAGAATCGAGAGAGAGGAGAGAGAGTGAAGAACGACGAATGAACGAAATTTTATTTTTTACCAGAGAATGAGATAAGCAAAAATTAAATGCTTTGTGCCACCCAGCCCCTGAGTAGAGTAGAGAGAGTGAGAGAGAAGGAGAGTAACGACAATTTGAGGATGTGGAGAGAGAGAGAAGAGAGGAAGAGAGAGGAGAGACGACATACAGACAGACAGACAGACAGACCAGAGAAGTCAGTAAGCGAGTCTTTACTTTTCGTGACTCGTGGGAAGAAGCTGAAGATTATTTTTTACCAGCCAAAAGGACAGATAAAAATTGATGATGATCGATAATGATGTTTATTGTATTGATCACTGGTGACGGTGAGGAGAGAGAGAGAGAGGGGGGGGGGAGTGGTGTGTTGGGAATGGCGAGTGAGAGAGAAATGGAGTAAGAGGAGAGAGACGAGTGAGTTGTGTGGGAGTGGGTGGTGCGTGCGTGTGTGTGTGTATGTGTGTGTGTATGTGTGTGTGATTGTTTGTGTGTTGAGTGTGTGTGTGTGTTTGTGTGTGTGTGTGTGTGTGTGTGTGTGTGTGTGTTGTGTGTGTGTGTGTGTGTGTGCACACGTGGTTTGTTTATGGTTGTAGTGACGGTCTGTCGTCTGTCTGCGTGCCTGCTACTGCCTTGCCTTCCTCTTGTTTTGTGAGTGTTTTTTAGTGTGGGTGTGTGTGTGATGTGTTGATGTGTGTGTGTGTGTTGGTGTGGTGTGTTGTGTGTGTGTGTGTGGTGTGTGTGTCTCTGTGTGTGTGTGTGTGTGTGTGTGTGTGTGTGTGTGTGTGTGTGTGTGTGTGTTGGGGTGTGGTGTGCATGTGTGGTGTGTGTGTATGTGTGTTGTGTGTATGTGTGTGTGTGTGTGTGTGTGTGGGTGTGTGTGTGTTGTGCTGTATGTGTGATTGAGAAGTGTGAAACAGAAGATAACGATGAGGTGAAGAGAGGGGCAGGCATGACAGAGGGACAGTGAGAGGGTGGTTGTCTGGGGGGGGGGGGGGGGAAATAGATGGATAAAAATATTTATGTCATTTAGGGATTCACAATGGAAAGCTTTTAAAGATTATTTTCCAATGAGTAACTGTAGAAACATACACTCCGTCTCTCTCTCTCTCTCTCTCTCTCTATATCTCTCTCTCTCTCTCTCTATCTCTCTCTCTCTCTCTCTCTTCTCTATCTCTATTCTCTCTCGTCTCTCAAAACAACACACACACACCAGAGCAGGCACACACAAACACAACACACACACCTCAAACACACATCATCACACAACACACACACACAACAACACAACACACACACAGCGCATGCTTGTCTTCTCTATATGTTATTGTATGTTTCTATGGAATCGGCACCATTCGGACGCCTTAAATCTCTTGAAAGTCGGCAACTGAAGTCGGTTTTCTGTGTTGGAACGGAAAGCAATCAATAATGTCAAAGAATATACAAAGAGTTCCAGCGAGGCCGTGGTCTGTTCAATAATAGGTCAGAAAGGTAAACTATGTGTAAGTTCAGACGTATCAAGTGATTGACAATGAATATTTTTTGTTTTGTTTTGTTTTGTTTCAACAGAAAGAGAAAGTATGCGTAAAGTGCAAGAATTGTCATTTCTTCTCTCTCTCTCTCTCTCTCTCTCTCTATCTCTTCTCTCTCATTAACTCTCTCTCTCTATCTCTCTTTCTCTTCACTCTCTCTCTCTCTTCCTTTCTCTATCCTCTATATCGCTCTCTATCGTACTAATAATGCTTCTTTGACAGATTCATAGACAGATCATTTCCTGTTTTTCAAACAAAAATGGCATGAGAAATAGACAAAAGATTAATATAGAATTTTGTTCTGCAAACATATTTTTCAGGCAGAAAAATTCCGAACGTTAGTACAAATTAATGGCATGAATCAGTTTGGCCAGATTTAAGTTAAGGGGTTGGTGGTCTGAAAAAATTGTAAGCAATGGTTCTTAAGTTCATGAATATATCGAATGCACTATTTGACCCTTCTTTGTGGAAATGAAATTAGAAAACGAAGAACATTTTTGTTTATGGTACTAATTATTGCTGACAAAGTTTAAAAGCTGCAGTGTGTTGATTACTCTTTATTCACCCAACAAATAATGTAGCAGTTGCTAGTGTGATATAATAATAATGAACGTGTTGTTAGGAGGGAGGTGATGTGGCTAAATACATAGCTGAGCCATGAGTGTGAGAAATAAGATAATTGAAGCAAAATACGGGTACATAAGGTGATCCAATGTAGCGCCATGTTCTGGGTGAGAGGGCCGGGGGGTGGGAGGGTGTGTGGGAGCTGGCGGAATCGGGGGAGGGAGAGGGAAAGGGTTGTGGTCGGTGTGTGTGATTATGCGGTTTATGGATGTTGGGGGCAATAGTAGAAAGGTTGCGGGGTGGGGCGGGAAGGAAAGGTGGAGGACGATTGTGTGTGTGTGTGTGTGTGTTGTGTGTGTGTGTGGTGGGGGTGTGTGTTGTGTGTGTTGTGTTGTGTGTGTGTGTGTGTGTGTGTGTGTGTGTGTGTGTGTGCGTGAGTACGTTATACGTATGAACTTATGTTTTTGTATAAGTGATTGATTTGTAACCCCCTTGTCTAAAAGGCTTAACTGCTTCAATCGCACGACAATAAATAATGTTCAGTGTCAGTTTCTCTCTCTATCTCTCTCTCTCTCTCTCTTTACTCTCTCTCTTTCTTCTCTCCTCTCTACTTCTCTCTCTCTCTCTCTCTCTCTCTCTCTCTTCTCTCTCTGTATGCGTGTGTGTGCGGGTGCAACGCGCACAGTGAGTATTTGTGTGTTGTTGTGTGTGTGTGTGTGTGTGTGTGTTGTGTGTGTGTGGTAGAGTGCGTTGGCGTGCGTCGCGTGCCGTGCGGTGCGTGCGTGGTGCGTGAGAGTGCGTGCGTGCGCGCGCGCGCGCGCTCGCGCACGCGTGTGTGTGTGTGATCTCAGTTCTGTGTGTTTGTGCCTATTAAACTTCTTGTTATATTTTCGGTATTTATGGCTACAACTTCTCAAAACAATCATTATTCGTCTTTGTTTTCTCTAGTTTTCTATGTTTAAACGTGTTGTCTCCTTCTTTATGAGAGAGGTCGTTATGGATAGGAGAGGCAGAAGTGTTTTGGGATAGAGAAGCAGAGAGGAGTTATGGGATACGAGAAGAGAGCGATGAGGTGTTATGGGTTAGAGCAGCAGAGAGGTTTATGGGATAGAGAAGCAGCGAGAAGCGTGATCATGGATAGAGTAAGCGAGAGGTGTATGGGATTAGAGAAGCAGAGAGGTGTTATGGGATAGAGAAGCAGAGTGGTGTTTGGGGATAGAGAAGCAGAGAGGGGTTATGGGATAGAGAAGAAGAGAGGTGAATGGGATAGAGAAGCAGGAGGTGTTATGGGATAGAGAAGCAGAGAGGTGTTATGGGATAGTGGAAGCAGCAGAGGTGTTATGGGATAGAGAAGGAGAGGGTTATGGGATAGAGAAGCAGAGAGGTGTTTTGGGATAGTGAGCAGTGAGGTGTTATGGGATAGAGAAGAGGAGAGGTGTTATGGGATAGAGACGAGTGAGGTGATATGGATAGAGAAGCAGAGAGGTGGTTTTGGGATAGAGATGCAGAGAGGTGTATGGGATAGGGAAGCAGCGAGGTTTTTTGGGTATAGAGACGCAGAGAGGGATATGGGATAGAGAGCAGAGAGGTGATATGGGATAGAGAAGCAGAGAGGTGTTATGGGTAGAGATGCAGAGAGAGTGTTTATGGGATAGAGAAGGCAGAGAGGTGTTTGGAGATAGTGTTTTCTGGCTCAGGCAATTCCTCCTATCGAAATTAAGCAGTGACAGTCAGGTTTGGCCGTTAGCCGTCTGTGAACTTTTGTAAAGGTCAATTCATCTTTCTCTCTCTCTCTCTTCTCTCTCTCTCTTTTCTCTCTCTTCTCTCTCTCTCTCTCTCTCTATCTCTCTCTCTTCTCTCGCTCTCTCCTATCTCTTCCTCACTGTCTCTCTCTCAGTCTATCTCTTTCTCTCTCTCTCTCTTCTCTCTTCTCTCTCTACTCTCTCTCTCTCTCTCTCTCTCTCTATCTTTCTCTCTCTGTTTTCTCTCATTCTCTCTTATCTCCTTCTCTCTATCTCTTCTCTCTTCAGTCCCTATCTCTCTGTCCTCCTTTTTTTCTCAGTCTACTCTCTTTCTTGTTCTAGTCTGTTCTGTCTGTTGTCCTCTCTTCTTCTTCTCTACTCTCTCTCTCTCTCTCTTCTCCTTCTCTCTCTCTCCCTCTCTCAGTTTCTTTCTTCTCTCTTCTCTCTCCTCTCTCTTCTCTCTCTCTCTTCTTTTTCTCTTCAGTCTCTTTCTCTCAGTCTCTTTCTCTCAGTCTCTTCTTTCTCTGTCTCTCGTTGTCTGTCTGTCTACTCTCTCTTCTCTCTTCTCTCGCTCTTCTCTTCTCCTTCTCTCTCTCTCTATCTATCTCTCTCCTCTCTCAGTTTCTCTCTCTCTCTCTCTCTCTCTCTTCACTCCTCTCTCTCTCTCTCTTCTGTGTGTGTGTGTGTGTGTGTGTGTGTGTGTGTGCCGATAATAAGTGTGTGTGTGTGTGTGTGTGTGTGTGTGTGTGTGTGTGTGTGTTGAGACGTTGTTTCTGAAATCACCATGCCAGCGTAGGAGAAGAGGTAAGGTCAGCACCAGGACCATGGCCAGTAAGGTTTCAGGATGTTCGTGATGAGGATGGAAGGATGAGATGATGTACAGAATGCCTATTTGATCTGAGTCAGCATTATAACGATCTGTAAACATCGTTTCCTTTCATAATATATCGCGCCATCAGCTATAGCTTGAGAGATAACTGTTACCTGCAGTGTTCATTTAGAAATGTCAACAAAACAAACACTCTCAAACTAATCCATTACTGAATGAACTTGCGAAATTATTCAGATTTATTAGATATTAATGTTAGCGCACAACCGCAGAAAAAAACAAAAAAAAAAAAACGTGGACAAAACGAATCACAAGACAAACACGACGCGTTTCGACCTCTTAGGTCTTCTTCAGGCAAGATGCAAAACAATCAGGCCAACGAAAATGAACGAGCCATCGCTTGTCTTCATCCACTTCAGTGCGAGATAAGTAGATGAAGATAAGTGATGGCTCGTTCATTTCCGTTGTGCTGATTGTTTTTCTATCTGGTCTGAAGAAGACCTATGAGGTCGAAACGCAGCGTGTTTTGTCTGTGATTCGTTTTGTCCACGTTTTTTGGCAGTGCGCTAACATTCATATTTAAAATTGGTTTAGAGTTCCGCCTGCAGTCCCTCATCTTTAAGTAGATATTGTTCCAGTCTTGGTTCCATAGCACATTGAATTACTCTTGGTAAGAGCCACTCCTAACTGCACAATCCTATCGAAAGTGGGAATGTCTCTGGTGGGATTTGAACCCATGACGTGACATGCTGCAACTTCCGGCCTAAACCACTGTTCCACTGGTGTCCAATCGGGAAAATGGTGGGGGTGGATGTGAGGATGCTTCCTTTTGAGAGAGTCAGCCTGATCCTACAAGCGCACTCATTCGTCACACACACACAACACACACACACACACACACACACACACACACACACACACACACACACACACACACACACACACACACACACACTGTGCCCGTTTCCTCCTTGCCGCCCCCCCCCCCCTCCCTCCCCCACCCGCCCCATCCTGCCCCCTTTCATCACAAATAATGGTCCCGAGGGGAATTGAAAATAGCGTGCAGGTGTACCGTATTTGGCCATCACCTGCGAACTTACGAAATTAGGAGTTGTCTGCTCGTCGCCCCAACCTCTCTCTCTCTCTCTCTCTCTCTCTCTCTCTCTCTCACTCTCTCTCTCTCTCTCTCTCTCTCTCTCTCTCTCTCTCTCTCTCTCTCTCTGGCTGTGTTGAAATGGTTAAAACATGTTGCGGCAAAGAAACACGAAACCTCTTGGAAAAAAATATTGAATGGCGACCTGAGACGTCTTGCCCCCTCTGTCTGTCTGTCTGTCTGTCTCTCTCTCTCTCTCTCTCTCTCTCTCTCTCTCTCTCTCTCTCTCTCTCTCTCTCTCTCTCTCTCTCTCTCTCTCTTCTCTCTCTCTCCTTCTCTGTCTCTCTCTGTCTCTGTCTCTGTCTCTCGCTCTCTCTGTGTCAGTCTCTCTTTCTCTCTCTTTCTCTCCTTCTCTGTCTCTGTCTATCTGTCTCTCTCTCTGTCTCTGTCTCTGTCTCTCTCCTTCTCTGTCTCTGTCTCTCTGTCTCTCTCTCTTCACTCTCTCTGTCTCTCTCTCTCTTTTTCTCTCTCTGTCTTTGTCTCTCTCTGTCTCTCTCTGTCTCTGTCTCTCTCTCCTCTCTCTTCTCTCTCTCTCTCTCTCTCTCTCTCTCTCTCTCTCTCTCTGTCGAGCAAATGGTAAAAAGATGGCAGGCCAGACCAGTGAATCACGGAAACTGCCGACAAAAGCCGAAGGGACACGATTGCAACGACGACTTGGGTGTTAAAGAAGGTTACAGCAAACGGAATTCACGTGCCGCTGAATAACGAACATGGAAACTGCCTCGTGCTTCAAGTGATTGGATCTGGTAGTATAAAGAAAAGAAGAGAAAGGGGGGGGGGGGGGGGCCAAAACGAAAGGGAGAGAAGAGAGAGAGGGAGAGAGAGAGAGGGGCGTGCACAAAGAAAATGAGAGAGAGAGTATTGAGAAAGAGAGGAGAGAGAGAGAGAGAGAGAGAGAGAGAGAGAGAGAGAGAGAGAGAGAGAGAAGAAGACAGACAACAGACAGATCGACACAGAAAGAGAGAGAGAGAGAGAGTGAGAGAGAGAGAGAGAGAAGACAGACAGACAGCAGACAGACGACAGACAGATCGACACAGAAAGAGAGGGAGAGAAGAGGAGGGGGGGGAGAAGGAGAAAAGACAGAGGGTGGATGAGAGGAGGGGAGTGGGTGGAAGAAAAAGGATAGGGAGACAGTGTGGCAAAAAAAGGGAGGGGGAGGAGGGCGGGAGGGGGGATGGGAGAGGGGGAAATCGAGAAAGACAAAGAAAGAGACGCTAGGAGAGATCAAAGCAGAAGAGGGGGAGGGAAGGGGAGATATCAGAAAGAAGAGGGGGGAG
>JAFLJL010016462.1:55078-57578 GCA_018398815.1 Conus ventricosus
GAGATGGAGGAGAGGAGAAGAGAATGAGGAGAGAGAAGGAGACAGAGGCTGGAGAGAGAGGGGGAGGAGAGGATGCGAGAGGAGGAGAGAGGAGAGAGAGAGAGAGGAGAGGAGGAGAGAGAGCGAGAGGAGGAGAGACGCGAAGAGTGAGAGAGAGAGGAGAGAGGAGAGAGGAGGGAAGAGGAGAGAGAGAGAGAGATGCAGAGAGGAGAGACGAGGAGACGAGGAGAGAGGAGGAGGGGAGGAGAGAGGGAGAGAGAGGAAGTGAGAGGGAGAGAGGATGAGAGAGGGGAGAGAGAGGGTAGAGAGAGGGAGAGGATGAGGAGAGGAGGGAGAGAGAGGAGATTGGGGAGAGAGGAGAGGAGAGAGAGAGAGAGAGTGGAGAAGATGAGAGAGAGAGATGAGAGGGAGAGAGAGAGGAGAGAGAGAGAGGAGAGAATGGAGGAGGAGGAGGGAGAGGGAGGTTCGGGGCGGAGAGAGAGTTGGGAGGAGAGGGAGGAGAGGAGAGGAGGGTAGTGGTGAGAGGAGAGAGAGAGAGAGCGGAGGGAGGTGAGAGAGAGAGAGGAGAATGAGGGAGAGGAGGAGTGGGAGAGGGAGAGAGGAGAGAGGAGAGAGAGAGAGTTGAGGGAGGATGTGGGAGAGGTGTGAGGAGGAGAGGTGAGGATAGGAGAGAGATGAGAGAGAGATGAGAGAGAGAGCGAGGAGGGAGGAGGAGGAGGAGTAGAGAGAGAAGGAGAGAGAGGAGGAGAGAGCGAGGAGACGTGAGAGGTTGAAGTGGGGCGAGGAGAGGGAGAGGATAGAGCGAGAGAGAGACGGGTAGAGAGGGGAGGAGAGGAAGAGGAGGTGAGAGAGAGGGAGAGAGAGAGAGGAGAAGAGAAGAGAGCGAGAGAGGAGGAGACGAGAGGGGAGTGAGAGAGAGAGAGAGAGGGGTAGAGAGGAGAAGGAGGTGTGGGAGAGGGGAGGGAGAGAGGAGGAGGAGAGAGAGAGGTTGAGAGAGGGAGGGAGAGAGAGGGCGAGAGGAGAGGAGAGGAGATGAGATGAGGTGAAGAGGGAGAGGAGAGAGGAGGAGGAGAGTAGAGAGAGAGAGGGCGAGGAAGAGAGAGAAGAGAGAGAGATGAGGAGGGAGAGGAGAGAGAGGACGGGGGTGGAGAGGGAGAGAGGGAAGAAGTGTAAGAAGAGGGAGGAGAGAGGGAAGGAGCGAGAGAGAAGAGGGTAGCGTGAGAGATTGGGAGAGAGGCTGAGGAGAGAGAGAGAGAGGAGGAGAGGAGAGAGATGAGGAAGAGAGAGGAGGAGAGAGGAGAGAGAGAGAGAGGGAAGAGAGGGAGACGAGAGAGGAGTCGACGAGAGATTTGAGAGACGAGAGATGAGAGAGAGAGAGAGAGAGAGAGAGAGAGAGAAGAGAAACGAAACGAAACGAAACGAACGAAAGTTTTTTAACCAGGGTTTTAAGGTAAGGAGAGAGAGACAAGAGGGGGGGGGCGGGGGGGGAGTGGGGGGGGGGGAGGGGGGACAGAGAAGAGGGGAAGAAGCCCCACAAGATAGGGGGGAGGTGATGAAGAGGAGTAGGAGAGCTGGAGGAGAGGGGAGAGAGAGAGGGAAAGAGACGGGGAGGGGAGAGAGAGTAAGGAAAAGAGGGGGTAGGGAGAGTGGAAGAGGGGGACAGAGAGAGAAGAGGGGGGGGGAAGAGAGAGAGAGAAGGAGCAACACGGCCCTTTATCTAACTAGTCAATATTACTGTCTATCAGGAGAGAAGAGTTTCTCAGTGGTGCCGGTGTCGTATAATTAACTGTCGCCGTGGAATTGTATCGCAGCGATAGCATTTCACGTGAATATTGTTGCGCGACCAATATTTGCTGGAAAAAATTGTCGCGCGACAACTTTTCACAAAAATGTCCCATAGAATATTGTATGCTGACCATAAAATACTGTCGCTCGAAACTTTTGACGACAGGACACTGGGAAAAATTGTTAGTCAGGTGAATACTCGCTCGCTTTCGACACATTTTCACGTGAAAATTTATGCTGAGTTAAATTTCCTGTGAAATATGGTCGCAGCGTATTTTGCGACAGCTTCTTTATGCGACAGGACACTGTGAATATTGTAGTCAGTGAATACTGTCGCTTTGCGAAATTGTCACGTAAAATCTTACTGCTAGGAGTTAACCATTTCCTGTGAAAATATGGTCGCAGCCAGCGTAATTTTTCATGGAACAGTGCGGGAGGATATTTCCCGGGAAATACTGTCGCTGCGGACACGATTTTATGTGCGACGTATTATATACGACACCGGCCATGCTGAATCACTCAGGATTGGTGGACACCCTCTTCTCTGGAACTGTCGTGTCATGGAATCCGGACCAATAATGGAGGAACAAGTCAGGGAATCGGAGCGGAGGTGGGGGGGTGGGGGGGGTGTGTGGTGGCTTTTTATTTGGACAGAAACCCGCCTGGATGGGGAAAGGTCTGGCTACCTGCTGTGGCTGGGGGGGGGGGGGGGGGG
>JAFLJL010016462.1:65078-67578 GCA_018398815.1 Conus ventricosus
CAGACAATGATTTCATCTTGTTTGTCAAATCGTTTGATTTTATTTGTTTTGTTGAAACTTTTGTTGAAGAATTTGTTTCTTCTATTTTTTCTGACTATACCAATATCTGTATTCCAGCAGTAAAGTTCACTAAACAGGGAAGGCACTCAGGCGTCTTAATATGTTTGATTAAAAATGAATTGATACCCTACGTTAAACAAGTAGACATTATGTCTCACAATTTTGGTGCGTTTGTTTTAAACAAAGTGATATTCAACACTGACAAAGATGTGCTGTTTGTATATTGTTACGTTCATCCTGAGGGTTCTCCATATTATGCACATTTTGATTGTGAAAACGGCATTGCATTATTAGAAGAATATTTAACTGATTGCTTATTGATTTATGGTGATATTCATTTATTTGTATGTGGTGACCTTAACAGCAGGATTTCGAATGTGTCTCATCACTGTGAGGGATGTAACAGCAATGGATTCGTTGATTTTCAGTACACCAGTCATTCTTTAAACGAAGGCAGATGCTCACAAGACCTATCAGTTAATAACTATGGTAAATTGTTAATTAATCTGTGCACTACAATGGATTTATGTGTTCTCAACGGAATGTGTCATGGTGACCGCCAAGGTCACTACACGTTCGTGTCAGACAGCGGGTGTAGTGTGGTTGACTACTTTATGATGTCTTGTAATCTGTTTTCTTTATTATGTGATTGCTGTGAGTTAAGCGTATGCAAGAGAATTGAATCCGATCACATGCCTGTGTCTTTTCATATAAACTGTTCGAACGACGTGGAAGACAATGCGTTAAACGTTACTGACATGGTTGTAGAGAAGTATGTGTGGAAAAAGATGTTGCTGATGTTTATTATAACAATATATCTAAATCAGAATTTGAGAGGAAAATGGTTTACGCCATTAGCCTAATTGAAACTGACATTAATGCTGCTTTAAGGATTTTAATGAATGTATTAAGGAAGCTGCAGAATGTATGAAAATATGAATACACAGTGAGAAACAATATAAAGATAAAGACTGGTTCGATATGGAATGCAAAGTTCATAAAAAGAAAGTACGAAATTTACTAAGCAAATTTAAACGTACGCTAAAGGATGATGATCGTAACTGTTCTCGTTGTGCAAGGCGTGAATACAAGCATTTACTAAAGGGGAAGGAAAAGGAATTAACGATGCCTTGTTAAATGAACTACTGACATCTATGAAAAGTCAGAAACAGTTCTGGAACGCAGTGCATAAAATATCCGTCAAAAGAAAACAACCTCTAAATACGATTAGTATTGATAGTTGGTACGACCACTTCAAAGCACTCTTAACAAGAGTATTAATACCGATGACGCACTTCAATGCGAAGATGATGTAGAGGAAGAAAGTAATTTAAACCGTCCAATCTCCATAGACGAAGTGATGTTTGCGATTCGGAAAATTAAAAATCGTAAGGCTGCTGGGCCGGACGGTATTATTGGTGAGCTTTTAAAGTTAGTTGTAAATCGGAAATCGTTTTGGACTTTCTTGTTAGATTTATGAATTCACTTTTTGACAGTGGCACTTACCCAGAGCAGTGGACCGAATCAATTGTTCTTCCCATCTATAAAAAGGGTAGGGTAAACAATCCTGACAACTATCGAAGTATTTCTCTTTGTGATGTAACTAGTAAGATATACAGTACTATTATAAATCGTCGACTGCAGGAATGGGTGGAAGAAAACAATCTTACAGGTGAATACCAGGCTGGTTTTAAACGTAATTATTCCACAGTAGATCACATGTTTACTCTAATGGCCTTTGTTCAAAAGCAGTTTTCTTTAAATCGCAAATTATATGTTGCTTTCATCGATTTTGAGAAAGCCTTTGATTCTATAAACAGAAGTATTTTATGGCCTATTCTACTAAAAAAAAAACGGGGTCCGAGGGAAATTGTTCAGATGCATAATGAGCATGTATAATAGTGTGAAGGCCAAAGTCAGATGTGGAGGGAAATTAACAGATTATATCCAATGTACTAGCGGAGTAAAACAAGGAGATGTGTGCAGCCCAATACTATTTTCTCTGTTTATCAATGAATTAACTTCTGAAGTTGTTAATAATGGGAGGCATGGTGCACAGTTTACAACAGAAATTCTACAGTTGTTTATCCTTCTTTTGGCAGATGATGTAGTTCTGATCTCTGAAACAGTGATTGGCCTTCAAACGCAATTATATAGTCTAAATCGCTCTGCTACTTCACTTCAGTTACGGGTAAACATGTTGAAAAGTAGTATAATCGTGTTCAGAAAGGGTGGATATTTAGGTGTTCGAGAACAGTGGACTTACGATGGAATCCGGATGCCAGTGGTTAACATCTATAAATACCTCGGAATATATTTTTCAACACGGTTAAGTTTTTCTGCCACTTGTAAAGATCTTTCGAGCAGAGCTAAACATGCTTTGTTGTGTATTATGCAAAGATTATCTAGGTTAGGAAATAAATCTTTTCATGTATTCATC
>JAFLJL010016462.1:77578-80078 GCA_018398815.1 Conus ventricosus
CATCACCTTCGGTGCCAGACCTCAAACCAATCTGAGGAGAGAGAACATGCTCTGAGATTAGCCTGCAGCTTGTGCCATACCATTGTTCCACGTCCAACTCCATGAACGTAATGGTATCATCACATCCGACATAGAACAACAGAAAGGAACAACAATGCAGTAAGAAGCTTTTGGAATCTGCGTCCGTATAAATATATATATATTATATAATAAATATATATAATAATATATAAATAATATATATATATAAGTTATATATATATATATATATATAGAAAAAAGTGAAACACCGAAAGGAGCAGGCAGGACCCAGAAGCAATCTTCACCTGCCTTTAGAGCAGGCATCCCTGTAACCACCCTTGGAGGCATGCGCTGAGTTGACGATGGGTACAGCACGCGCAGACACACCATTAAGATATCAAGGGACATAACGGCTCCTGACAGAGGTAAATCAGACCTACAGGATGCAGCTCATAACAGCCTTAAATAGCATCCCCATGGGTAACCAGCCCGTATTTCATGACTGCAAGCTCCACGGCGAAAAACAAAAACCACCCTCCAGCCTGCCGAGCAGCATCCCCACAGACAGCGCAACCACTCCTTGCCCATTGGACAGATAATAGACAGTGCCACTTCCAGACACAGCCAATCTTTCGCCCATACGTCTTAAGTGCCCGCAATAGAGAATCCAAGTTGTAGTCTTACCCACGTCAACAGGACTTTCCCTGGGGTCTAGTGGGGTCTTTCCTCACCGTCCCACTGGACCTTTCTCCAGGGTACACACAGCCTAGTTAGGCAAAGAAGAAAAAGAAAACACCCGAATATCTATATACGCAACACGCTCGAAACAAATTTGTAATATTTTAAGATTCCTCTTTTAACGGGGTGAAACTTATGT
Source organism: Conus ventricosus (assembly GCA_018398815.1). Taxonomy (NCBI): domain Eukaryota; kingdom Metazoa; phylum Mollusca; class Gastropoda; order Neogastropoda; family Conidae; genus Conus; species Conus ventricosus. The sequence goes on from JAFLJL010016462.1 coordinate 78,477, forward strand.
TGCCCCAAGGGTTGAGCACTTAAAAAAAAAATGGTTTAGGATTTAAATATACTGATCTATATAAAATATATATATATATAAATAAATAACATATATTACAAGCCCTAAAACACTTCGTCAACTTTAAAACAACCAAAACAGAAATAGTAAACAACGCACAAAATGGAAATCGTTGTTAGTGAACACCCACCAAAACAAAAATCCTGAAAGCCCCCAAAAAACACGGCAAGCCAATCCGCACGTGCAAACAACCGCAAACGGGAGCCAACAGCTATATAACATCGGCGGTGGGCAAACCAAAAACCATCCTGATGACAGCGCAACAACGCTTTTGAATAAAATTGTAGATTAGTTTTAAGATTCCCTTTTAACTTGTTTTTAACTATATATATATATATATAATATATACGTTAATGCATTTTAATCTGTGTAGACTGACTTTCTAAATCTGTACTTGTAGCTACGAAATGGGATGCAAATGTTAAGGCAAGACTTAATTTTTATATAAAATTTATGATGCATTCCGTTATGCGAAAGGAACTTTGAGAGTTTTTGCTGGATCCCATCCCATTGTGGATCTATGAAATGAAAGTAGCTGATAATTAGCAAAAGAGGGTGCTCTTAGAAAAAATCCCAGATAGTAAATTAAAGATTGGATAAACATGAAATCACTTCTCCTATAAGAAAATTGTATGAACAATGAAAAACTTCCTGAAAAAACGAAAGCGTTATTAATGTCAAAGATCGTGTCCAGTATAATTTATAAAATGCGTATTAAACTCTGTGAAAAACCAAATTTTCTAAGGATTAGATTGCGCTTGTTGTCTCCCATTATCTATTCAACATATTCTTTTTGAATTCCAATCTAACATCTTTATATAAAATTCTAAAGATAATCTTGCTCAGTTGGTGCTTTACATGAAATTCTTTACAGCACCAAAATGATTAAATAGCAAAAAGGCTATATCGAGTTCTGTTTACTGATTCATTTCCTGTAAATTGAATTCTATCATTAATAATTATTGTGTTGAGTCGTTAATAGCAACCTTTATGTATTTGTGTCCCGCGCGCGCTCACACACACACACTCACACAACACTCTCTCTCCTCCTCTCTCACTCTCTCTCTCTTCTCTCATCTCTCTCTCTCCATCTCTCCCTCTCCTCTCCTCTCTCTCTCCTCTCTCTCTCTCTCTCTCACATACACACACGGGGTGCCATCATGCAGGCACGCACGACACTCACACTCGCGCTCACACACTCTCATATAACGAACTTACACACAAACACACACATGTATATAAGGTGTGTTTTTTTTTGTTTTGTTTTTTTAAAGTCTAATATCACCATCGTTGTGAACAGACCTCTAAACTAAATCCAAATCAAATCAATATAAATATATATGAGTTGTTTGAGTGGTGTGTGTGCGTGCGTGCTGCGTGCGTGCGTCGTGCGGGCCGTGCGGTGCGTGCGTGCGGCGTCGTCGTTGTGTTGAGTGTGTGTGTGTGTGTGGTGTGGTGTGTGTGTGTGTGTGGTGTGTGTGTTTGTGTGTTTAACACGGATGGAGAGAGAGAGAGTGAGACACAGAGACAAGAGACAGAGAC
>JAFLJL010016462.1:82578-85078 GCA_018398815.1 Conus ventricosus
TGCTGCGGCGAACTTCAAAGGAGATCTAGTTGCTCGGACGTGGGTTATTGGTTTACCTTCGCTTGGCTGTCCGTCAATGTTTATTAGCTGTAATCATGGGTCGTACGTCGTCGGTTGTCGTCGTCATTGTGATGCTGACCTGAAAATATTTGACTCACTGGCGATGATTTTGCAGTATGTTTGTAGTGGTGTGTGGTGTGTGTGTGAGAGTGTGTGTTGTGTGTGTGAGTGAGTGTTGAGTGTTTGTGTGCCCGTCCTTTTTTTTTCTTGATACTTCCTTTCTTCTTCTTTTCCTTTACTTTACTATTTTCTCAATCTCATCTTTCTTCATCGTCTCTTTCTTTCTCTTCTTCCTTCTTTCCTTCTTTCATCTTCTTCTATCTTCTTCCTCTTCTTCTTCTTCATCTTCTTCTTCATCCGTCCATTCTTTCTTTCCTTATCCTTCTTTATTCTTTTCATTCTTCCTTCTTTCCTTGCTTCTTCTTCCTCTCTCTTTCTTTCTTCTTACCGTTCTTTCTCTTCTTCTTCTTTCTTCTTCTTCTTCTTCTTTCAATTCTTCTTCGTTTTTCTTCTGTCTTCTTCTTCTTCTTCTTTTTTCTTCTTCTTCTTCTTCTTCTTCTTCTTCTTCTTCTTTCGTTCATCTTCTACCTCCATCCGCTTCCTCCCTCTTCCTCCTCCTCCTCCTGCTTTCTTCTTCTTCTTTTCTTCTTCTTCTTCTTCTTCTTCTATCTTCTTCCTTCTTCTTCTTCTTCTTCGTCCTTTCGTCTCCTTCTCCTTCTCTCCTTTTCTCCTTCTTCTTCTTCTTTATCAGAACTGGACCATGTGCTGACAGAAATCCTCATCCCTAATAGAACATTATAAACATGTAACGTCGTCCAGCTCTCAGAGTCAAGACAATTCTTAGGTGACCATTCAAGGTAAGAACTTCATTTTACTATTCGGTCAGCACACCTGGACTACTGCTTCGGTACTCCTGGAATAAATGCAGTCATCCATGTGGTTCATTCAGAGAAATCCGCAGGATCAGCAAGTCAAAATTGGAACAATGGTAACGGCGCTACAGAAAGGAATGAAGGGTCCTCCCACGCGTAACCAAAGAAGTCCCACATTGCTGCTGGGTTGCTCTCTTATAGACTTCTGCTGATGGCTTTAAGATATGCTGTGATAAGCTGTTTGATGTTGTATGCATCATATATTTGAATATCTAAAGATGATGCTTCTTTGACTTTGCAGATCAGATAGTACATGTCATTACGCTGAATGATTCCGTTAATGCCTTGTTACACTCACTGACTGACTGACTGACTGAAAACCAGTATTGTCAGATTACTCATGGTTGTACTGAAGCAACCTTGATACACATTACACACACACACGGCCTCGCATGCCGCACGCACGCACACATGACGAGGGCCCGCACAGCACGCACGCACGCACGCACCTACGCACGCACGCACACTCACACACACACGAGCCCAAACACACACACAGCATCACACACACAGCGCGCGCACGCGTTCGCGCGCGCGCACCTCACACTCACTCACGACACAAGCACACCACACACAACACCCACACTACACACACACACACACACACACACACACACACACACAGATCCTCTGTTTAGATACAGCTCTCTCTTACATATTACAAAAATACTTAGTGTGCCCATGCAGAATACTTTATACCCAGTGTATTATGAACTTCAGAATCATCGTCTGTCATCGCTAGCCCAACAATTTCCAGACTAAGACTAAGGTCAAAACCAGTTTGTTACCTTCATTGGCAGCCAAAACAAAAAACCATCACGACACAAATGGAAACAAGGAAGTGTATCATATAATACTGGCCTGTCCCCTTTTCAAAAAGAAAAATAATTGTTACTTTCGTTTCATGCAACATAACCACTGTAATGGGTCCCCACAACATAATTCAAAACACTGCAACCCAAAACGTTCAGTGGCAACCACGCAACATAGGTTAAACAAAGTACAAACAAACCCAGTAAGGCACATGCAGGATCAGTGCAACACCACACGACACAACACAACACAACCACGCGAAGCGCGATCGCGGACGCGACGCGACACGACGCGACAGCGACACGACACGACACACCGACACACACAAATTGAGTACTACAACACTACACAATGCCCAACACAAACAGCCAGCTCGGGTACACTTTGCTATCACGTACATTACAGTCTGTGTTTCCTTGTGTTTGTTTTCCATATATAAAAAAGACATGGTTGTTTTAGGGTTGCTGATTTAAGTAGATAGTAGTAGTAGTAGTAGAGTAGTAGTAAAGTAAGTAGTAGTAGTAGTAGAAGTAGTATGGGTGGTGGTAGTAGTAGTAGTAGTAAGTAGTATGGTAGTAGTAGTAGTAGTAGTAGTATAGTAGCAGTAGTAGTAAGAAGTATGAGTAGTGGTAGTAGTAGTAGTAGTAGTAGTAGTAGAAGTGTGTGGGTGGTGGAGTAGTAGTAGTCTAGTATAG
>JAFLJL010016462.1:92578-95078 GCA_018398815.1 Conus ventricosus
ACGTATAGAAATGTTTTTCAGAGGGTACATGGATAAAGTAACAGTTGCTTTATACCCTGTCCTCATGAACAGCCGCAAACAAATGACTTTTAACTCGCCCCTCTCCCCTCCACTTTCATCCCTCTCCCTCCACTTTCATCCCTCTCCCCTCCACTTTCATCACCCCTCCCCTCCCCCGCCCCCATCCACCCCAGCACCTCCTTTTCAAATGAAGCAAAAGATTTTTATGATTTTTTTTTTTTAATAGTCATGGCGAAGGAAACGAAATGGAAAAACAAATCAATCAAGAAAAGAATATATGCAAAACACTCAAAATTTAACCTGCAGTTGTTGAAGAAAAAACCGGGAGAGAGAGAGATACAGACAGACAGACAGACAGACGAACAGACAGACAGACAGACGCACAGACAGACAGACGGACAGGAAGAAAAGGTGGCAGAGTGGTTAAGGACGTTCGCCCCCTGCCAATCCAACGTGTGAGAAGTGCGTGGGTTCGAGCCTGCCTTTCTCGCCCTTTCTTTCCCAGTTTGAATGAGAAATCGAACTGAACGTCAAGTCCATCGGATGGGGGCTATAAGCGAGTCGGACCCGTGTGCCTTCCTGGCCCCCTGCACACGTTAAAGAACCCACGGCAGTTAAAATCGAAAAGAGCAGGGGGGTTCCCCGCTGCCCTGGCAAAATTGATGTAGACTGAAGATAGCCGCCTGGTATTTCTTACAAAGCCACAAAAATTGTCAATTACTGTTATCGTGTGCCATCGTGTTACCGGTGGAAATGGAGGACACGTATAAACAACGTATGCATCCTATGTGAGAAACTGGAGGAATAAATGAGATAAATGAAAATGAGTGACTGATATTTGAATGGTACGGGAAACGACTGAATGAGCGCCAGTAGGCTGCTCTTCGGCCGGCTCTACCTGGGTAGGCAGCCCGTTGAATGAGTGAGGTAGTGTGTTTATTGTAAAGCGCTTAGGTTTGTGACCGAGGATAGGCGCTATATAAATACCCAATATAATAACAGACGCACAGACAGGCAGACAGACAGATACAGGGACAGAAAGACAGAGAGAGATAGAGACAGACAGAGACAGGGAGATAGACAGATAGACAGACAGAGAGACCCAGAGAGACAGACAGACAGAGAGAGGGAAAGAGAGAGGACAGACAGGCAGACAGAGACAGAAAGACAGAGAAAGACAGAGGGAAAGAGACAGACAGAGAGACAGACCCAGAAAGACAGAATTACAGAGAGAGAGAGAGAGAGAGAGGAGAGAGAGAGGGAGAGAGAGAGAGAGAGAGAGAGAAAGAGACAGACAGACAGGCACACAGAGAGAAAGAGTACCTAAACTGGTGATAAACATTTTCTTTTATCCTGCAAAATATTCCCACTTGCCGACGAAAGTACAGACGGCGACATAAGAAACCGCTGTTGATTTCCCTGTTGATGAAGACTCCAGTTTCTCACTGGCAAAGCGATAGGACTAACCATCTTCCACGGAGGGCGCCACCACGGCCTTTCAAAGAACGACACCAGCGACCTCAACACGAACTTCACAAGCGCATAGACGTCGTCGAGAACAAATCGAAACTGAGGTCACCATGAGAGCAGGGAATGAAGGGCTACAAAAGTTTTCAACTTTATATATTATATATATTATATATTATATATATATATATTTACTAATGAACAATAATAGTGGGAGAAAACAAGTGCAGGTTAACAATTCTTCAGTCATTATAGTAATGACTTGGCAAAGATTTGAATTTTAAAAAACAAATAAATAAATAAAAATTGAAGATGAAGAAAATGGGGGGATTATATTATAAATATGAGAAAACCCTTCACTAGCTGTCTGAGGGAACCATCGTACTTCCCTTCGAAGGCAGATCTATTTGTATCGCTGCTCCTAGGCCTTTCGTCCGCTGGATCGGACTCATCAGGGAGACACGGCTGATTGTGTCTGTGCTCTTGGTGTCAAATAGAGACACACCAAAGTCCATATTCTGTGGTGTTCTCATCACCAAGGGTTCAAAAAGAAACCAACAGCACCCTAAGCAGCCAGCGAAGGGTAGTAAATGGAACAAAAGGAAAGCGTGGAGAGGAAAAAAGTTGCTGAAAAAATAAAGCATTTGCAACAGTAGGGGACAAACTTTGACCTATGCTTGAGGTCCTAAGGATGCCAAAGGGGATTTAAAAAACCCCCCCGGGGGGGGGGAAAAAAAAGGGGGGCAAAAAAAACCCGGGGAAAAAAGACAAAAAAAAAAGGGGAAAAAAAAGGGGGGGGAAAAAGAAAAAAAAAAGGGGGGGAAAAAGGGAAAAAAGGAAAAAGGGGGGGAAAGAAAAAAGGGAAAAAAAAGGTTTAAAAATTTTTTTCCCCCCCCTTTTGGGAAAAAAGGGGGGGGAAAAAAAAAAATTTTTTTCCCTGTTTTTTAAAAAATTTTTCCCCTTTTTTTAAAAAATTTTTTTTTTAAAAAAAAAATTTTTTAAAAAAAAAAAA
>JAFLJL010016463.1:2075-20186 GCA_018398815.1 Conus ventricosus
AACACCAACAGAGGTCAAAGGCGGTCAAGCACTCACACACACGCCATCGTCATGAGACCATCCTGATAACACCCCCCACACATGCACCCTTCATCACACTCCCGGGGTACCACCCCCCCCCCCCTCAATCCCTCTTCCCCCATCCCAACCAGACCCCACCCAGAGAGAGAGGGGAGAGAGCGGGCGGGAGGGAGGGAGGGAGAGAACATCTGATAGCAGTGAAGAACGATTTTTGTCCCACCTTCGATCTCCTAACAGCTTTCCTTCCCAATTGCTTCCTTCCCATCACCCCTTCACTCCTCCTATTTCTTCAGTTCCACCACTCTCTCATGGTAAGTCGCCAGAGACTACTGATGCAAAAAGAAAGGGGGGAGGGTCAGCGTTTTCTTCCCCCCCTCCCTCACCTCAGCTCTCCCTCCTTCTCTTTGTACCCCTTCACAGCATTCCCATGGTGCGTGTCCGAACCCAAAGCAACCTGCCATTTTCCCAGCTACAATATAGCGTGAAATTAGTTCTTCAGTAAAGGAAAGTTCAGAGGGCCAGTCTTCGAAAACTTCATCCCCTATCGCCCCCCCCCCCCCCTCTGAATGGTATGTCAACAACTGTCGTCACTCCCACATTATGGCATAGTCATCCCCTCACTTCTCTCCCCCCCCCCCCCCCCCCCCCCCCCCCCCCCCCGCCCCTCCCCTTCGTCCATCTCCACCTTTTCCCCCCACTACCCTTACCACCCTTCATTCCATCTCTCTCTCTCTCTCGCCGCTATTAGCGTGTGTGGAAGGATGGAGGAAAAGAGGATAATGAACAGCGCTTTGGCTGGTTTTCCTGATACTCAAAGTGTCATGAGAAGAGAAAGATGGAGAAGAGAGAACGGTATTATGCCGCTTTTAGCTCACCCGCTCTCAACCGGCCTTGGCCGGTCTCGTGCGGGCGACTCCAAAAGCGGCATAATACCGTTCTCTACTAAGCATGACTTTAATAACCAAAAAAATAACGACCCTACAAACATACATACTGTGTAGGGTTATCTGTTTTCAATACTAATTTACTAAACTTTTCAGATTTCAGTTTTTGTTTAATCCTGTGTTTTTCCTGATCATTTTCAATAACATCATTTTCACGCAAACATTCATCAAATGAGTCTCTGTCTTTCATGTGAAATAAAACTACAGTCTTTAACTGCTCTCTAAAGTCTTTTAAAACCGAGTTATATTTTTGACATAAAATCCACACATACACACTGCAGGTGAGAGAGATTGGCTTATGCAGGCTGTTTTTTAAAGGCATGCAGTGAAGCGCGGCACTCCCCAGAGATTTCAATAGAAGCATTCAGAGCAAGCTAGTGGTCTCCACTCATGCACCGTTGGATTTGTAAAGCCAGTCAGCAGTTATGAATAGCGATCGATTTCTATTGCCTTCAGTTCTGAATAGCGAGATTTTTATAAGTGGTTGAAAGGATTTGCTCAGTCATTCCCGCCTGGGGTAAAACAGATATAGACATGTTTCTTACATTCACCTATCATAAGTCAGATTTAATCATGTGATATTAAAAAGACGTCACATCCGCCCAGCACTTAGTGTTGTTGACAACGGGCCTTAAGTTATCTCGTCATTTGGTGTTGTGGTGCTGTGGTGAACGGACGTGTTTTCTGTGAGAGAAGTGTTTGCTGGTAAGATTTTGCTTAAACGAAATATTATCTATGTCTCAAGACAGCGTTTCTTCAGAATTAGAGAGAGAAACTTCTGGAATCGCAAGTTGCTCATCAAAATCTATTAGATTTCTCAACACAGCCATCAACTTTAATTCTACCTGACATGGATCAAGCTTCTACTTTTCAACAAGCTCAAAATCTCCTGTTACCACCGCCAACACCAACGGAATTGTGGACAGAGGAAGAAATGCTTATTTTGCAAGAGAATCAAGACTACTTTAAAAAAATGACAGAAATAATTGAAAGATTAAAAGGGAAGGACCGCAGGATTTGCCAAAGAAGCCTAAAAGAAAGCTTGAGCAATTGTTAAAAGAAAAGAAAGGAGACAAAAAAAAGGAGAACAGATCTTTCAACGCCACAAGAATTACATGACTATCTTATGGCAAATCAGGCTGACATTCAATCAGCTATTTCCAGAGAAGCTTTTGCTGATCAGATATTTTCTGAAACAACAAATGAAGCTGAAATTGTAGAAAGACTACAAAAAGGGATGAGAAATTTGAGGAGGCAAGATGCACAGTCCTTGCTAATTTACGTTCGTTTGGTAACTTCTTGATTTTGTGTAAACAATGGCAGGAAAATGAAAGGAAAGAAGGGAGAACGAAGGAAACATGGGCTGTTTGGTTGAAAGAAAAAACCGGGTATTCGATGTTCACGCACGAAAAATTACGTGCCGTTGCAAGTGTTCTTTATGGATACACAGGGTTTTATGCTGTAGGCCTTCCTTTCGTTTCATTTTTGGCAAGCTAAATGAAATCAAAGCCATGCTGCAAGTGCCAAAATTTGCGCAGTTCTGGAAACAAGATCCATGCATATCAAGCGAGCTCACAGTCCCAGTAATAGAACCGTTCATGCGTGACGGCTGGATAGAATCAATATGCAATAGTATAGACCTGGCAAGTTCAGACGTCAGTTACTAAAATAATACGACCGTTCACGCGTGAACGCTAGCTGCCTGCAACATTCTTACTCCATGTAATGACTTTTTTGCTGTTGTGGTTGCCTGCTTCTTCACCTCTACCCGCCAACGCTCCGCCAACACCCTGCTACAAACTTTTAGGCTGCCTTTAGGCGGCCGCCGGGTGTACTTTATACAATTGTTTGTTTTATTCAATCAGGCTTTTGTTAAAATGCACCTGGTGGCTGCTTTGAACTTGCGACAAAAGAGCCAATGAATCACAAAAACGCAAGCGCGTCTTGCACAAGTGGTGTTACACATAACGAATAATAGCTCTGTGTACACCACACAACACTCCTCCCTTCTCACGCCCCACACATGCACGCACTCCTCCCACTGTAGCCGAGCTTTGAAACACTTGACATCTTTGCCCTAAGTCACCCCAGTCACCCCAAGTCCTTAATTAAGTTCTTATTCAAGTCGCCCCAAGAAGTGGTCCTAGTAGTTCTACTTTTTGGCAACCTTCCACTTTGAAAACACTTGGCACCTTCACCCTAAGTTACCCCAAGTCACCCAAGTTGCCCAAGTCCTTAATTAAGTTCTTGATCAAGTCACCCCAAGTCCTTAATTAAGTTTTTAATTAAGTCACCCAAGTTCTTAATTAAGTTCTTAATTAAGTTCTTAATTAAGTTATCTCAAGTTTTAATAAGTTCTTGATCAAGTCATCCTCAAGTTCTTACTCAAGTTAACTAAGATCATAACTAAGTCATCCTCTAAGTACAACCAAGTTCTTATTCAAGTTATCTTATAATTATCAAAAAAAAAATACAATCTATGTTTTTATCTTAAATAGTAGATGTCTAATTTAGTACACACACGCCTCAAAAACGCGTCATCGTTGAGGATGTCTTGCTCAGCGTCCTCTGCGTGAAATCGGTCAGCATAGATCTTAATGAAGTTCTTACATCCTAAGCAACGCATTGATTACAATTTGGTCTATGGAAATGTCTTTTATAGACTCCATGTCTTTATTTATTGACTCCATTCATTTTAAACAAATGTTAATTGGCCATGATCTATTTTTATTAAAAAATTTTTAAATATTATTGCATCTGAAATGGATCAAAATGATCTTTTGTTGTTGGCGTTCCTGGCATACTTTTGTGTTCGGCTTCTGTATTTAGCGGTGGAGATTGTTTGGGCTCTTGTTTTTGCCAGCGTTGTTTATTATATTTTATAACCGTAATAACGCCCCAACAGCAGCAAGGGCGCTAAAAATGGCAACAGTTTTAAGTTCAATATTCCATGAAGACTTTGGCGCTGTAGGTCTTGAATCATATGAAGTTTTTATAGCTGGCATTGAATCAACTGTTGGCGTTGGCGGCGTTATGTTTTCATTATGAGTTATATTTTGTGATTGTAACATTAATTTTTTTGTTTGTTCCACTCAGCTAATTTTTTTCCTGCCGCAATGCGTCCAGGATGAGGTGTTTTAGTGACACTTTCACCTGATTCAATGTTTTCTGATTCTGTGATTTTCTGGCTCGTTCATTTTGAAGGGAATGAAATCTATATGTTTAAAAAGTAATTAAACCATGATTAACGGCGATAACAATGTTCCAAATCTGTAGTATAAATCACATCCTAGAGACTCTAATGACTTTGTTAAAACTGGATCTTGCGTTAAATCATACATTAAAATCTTGTTCAGAATCATGGGAGCAAATTTACCGACTAGTTTAGTGTACAAACTAAGAAACCGTTTGCCAACGCTTTTCACCATTCTAGACCCCAACTGCGCTTCATACCTGTTGTGATACTTTAAAATGTCTTGCGGCGACATCTGTTGAATCTGTTCTATGCTGAATTCAGTTCCGAGGAACTGTTTTGTTTTTCCACATGCCGCCAAAGAATACAGTCTTTCCTTTTTGGGCTAATAGCTTGGTCATCAACTTGTTCATTTGTAATCACAAGTTCGCAAGGAATGTTTAGCAGATCGTCGCTGTTCATGTTTTATTACTAAATATAATTATTTTATTTTTTTAAAATGAGCACCGAAAAAACTGTCGCCAACCTTGTATACCATTCTGCTGTTATTGGAGGTCTAAGTATAGGATACACAATGCTTGGTAAAAGCTTGTTAAGAATTAAACCAGCAGTATCTTGGCAAACTAGACTTTGAGGATTCAGCAAAGCTAATTGCTGTTATTACAGCTTCGTTCGCTACGAAAGATTTTCTAGTCAAGCAAGGAATAATTCCAGACCAGTATTAATATGTAAAATAAAAAATCCGTTTATAAAAATGGCTTCACTCGTAATGATGATAGGCGGCGCTGTGGTGAATGCGCTTGCTTTTAGCGGAAGTAATTACGCGTTTAGTAAACTACGGGATGACGGCGAGAGAAAAAGGACATAACAAAGCTGTGGAGCAACTGCAGCTGCACAAGATCACTATGAAAAGCAGAGAATTGAGCAGTTAGATTTTATTAATAACACCCTGAAAAAACAGGGACATGCAGCTTACACATTAAAGACGTTGATCAGGCAATAAAAGAATATTATCTTGTAACAGGCAAACCAATCGAAACATTGCCCCACCAAAATTCAGCGACTTTTATCAACCATCCGAAAAACAAAAGATGCAAGAAATCGTGTTTGTTATCTTTGGTATGACCATTGTGTATTTTGTCGCGCATAATTATTGGCTGAATAAAAATGGACAAAATCTATTATTCGCCAAAAGGATATTGGAGGGAATCACGGCAATAAAAAAGCTAAGCCAAGCAGCGGGAGTCAGGAACAAAAAGCAAAGGAATGGTTATCTAAACAAGCGATCTGGCAAATTTATTTACCTGCACCTAGGACGAATTACAGAGACCACACTTTGTGAACACAATACCGACGACACCCATCAAATGGACCTTCTATATTTACCCTCTGATACGATTAGACGCAAAAGATTTAAGTACGCACTTACAGTCATTGACATAGCTTCAAGATACAAAGTGCGGAACCATTAACACAAAAGAGTGCTTCTGCTGTTGCTGTTGCTATACAACTAATATACCAACGAGGTCCTTTAACTTATCCTTGCATAATTCAAGTCGATGATGGAAAAGAATTTAAAGGTCAAGTGAATCAATTATTGTTAAAACATAGAGTTACCATTAAAAGAGGCATTCCAGGAGTTCCAGATCACGGCTTTAGTTGAAAACTTTAACAAACAGTTAGGTGAAAGACTTTTTTCCTACAGTATCACAGAGAGCTTATTGACAATTCTCGCAACACAGAATGGTTAGAAGACTGCCCTCAGTTTTGCGCGCAATGAATAATGAAGAATTTAAAGGGCTAAAACCAGTACAAGCAATCAAAAAACAAACAATAAATGTTGTTGAAGACGCTAGCACAACCAGCAAACTATTACGTTTGGTTTAAAAGTAAGGTACCTTTATTTACCGGGGGAAGCAGAAGGGGACACTCGCATTAGGGCAACAGATCCGGTTTGGAGTGTTGATCCATATGAAATAAAAAGAATTGTAAAGATGAATCCGCCCGTGTATTATTTACGAGAAACTGACACAACAAAACGACCAGCCCTCAAAGATCTTTTGTGAAAGAAGAACTGCAGTAATCCCACCAGGACACAGTTCCGCTTTAATTAATTTACGTAAATATATTTGAGTTTAAAATGGAAGCTCAGAAGGAAGTGCAGAACGAAACAAGAATGGTAAAGGAAGAGACCTTGAAAATGATACGGGAATCATTTGATGAGTGTATGCTATTAGGGTAACATTTGTGAAGATTTAATCAATGCATGCTAAATCATCCAGATCACCTGCAACTCAAACCCCCAAATTGGGAAAAAGAATATCTTGAAATATATAAAAAAAATTCGAACGCATCAAGCAAACATGAGAAAAGATTTAAATGAATTGGATGAAGCTATGATTGATCTTATAACAAAAGTTGATGAAAAAATATAAACCGAAGATGTATACAATTATGCAGCCCTCCAGTGCCCTATTGCATATGAAAACTCTGGATTAACAAACACATGTTTTGTGTTTGTTCTATCTAATGACTTCTTTGTTACAACTGTTGTGTTGATCTCATGTAGATTAGATCGCAGTTTTACGTTGTCATGATGAAAAGTCTTATTGTTAAACAATGCTTCTTTATAGTTGTCATGTGATATGTTTGACTGCACAACGCTGCGAGATATTCCCTTTGCTTTCTTAATGATTTTCCTGGCTCGAAATACTGTACATTTTCGACCTTAACCCCACATACTCCTTGATCACCATTCAGATAATTCATCTTTCATCTTTCCTAAAACCTTCTTATTAGTAATTGAATGCAAAGGCGAATCTTTAGGGTAATCGGATGTGTGTACCATCCTGCATGTCCTTTAGCTACTTCTAATTCCATGTCTTTATAGATGTCTTCAGTAGGATATCTATAACAAAACTATCTGTATCTGTGTAAAGTACTTTGGACTCTGGATACGAGGGTTTAAAGTAGTCGTAAAGAAATTCTAACATCAAAGCTTTGATAATTCTAAAACAGTAAAACCAATAAATACAGGTTTGTCTAATTGACTTCTTTTTTTTCATCATTATGCCAAAAAAGCTGATCATGAAATCTTCTGAAGTCTGATAATTAGGTTTTGAAGTCAGCTTAATTGCTTCGTTCTCTTTAGTGACCAATTAACATCTTTGCGCTTGTGCGGATTCTCCATAGTCTTTCCAAAACAGTGTTGTTCATCAGCTTGAAAAAGTCTTTTTCTGAAGATCTGTGGATTTAGTTCTGAGATCAGTGTTCTTCATGATGTATGGTTTCTGAACTGTTCTTGATCAAAGCAATTATACGATGAACAGCTGTCAACTTCAAAACCGTGTCTTAAATAAAATTGTAGAAGTCTGTAATGGCAGACATAATTTTTTTTGCCTCGAAGATTAGGCACAAGTTTAGCGGCTCTCTTGGATTCGTCTTTAGACTTTCTGTGCTAATGGATAGTCATTATGCAGGTCATGGAGTTCATGAGGATATTCTAAGTCAACTTCTAGAATGTATCCGTGGTTGACCCCGCGCCAAACTGCCAACCACTTTAATGCATTTTGAATATTTTTCGGATTGTCTTCTGTGTACATTTTAAGTTACGTAACGGAAGCGATTGCGCCATTGCCCATCCATACAGATTGTTTGCGTTAAATCATGAGATTGTTAGACTTTTACTTGGATTCATAATCGTCCAAGTATTTGTTGTTTGCTTAAAGTAATGATGACGACGCCATACTAATTCTCACGCAATCGTTTTCAATCATCTGAATCATTGGTAGGTCAGACAATAATCAATCATGTACTCCAGTAAACTTTAAGAAAGCATCCCAACTCATCCCAGGCGCAGAAATGTAATGCGCGGGATCCAGGCTATAATGTTTCATGCAGGTCTTTTCTATAATTTTCAAAGACGTCCGCCAACAAACATACATCGCCATCAGTATGAATCATGATAGTCTCCCATCGTTTTACACTCTAACTTCTGCCACGCATCTTGAGCTGCTGGTAATCTGAATCACTGATGTCTTTCCTCTAAGACTAGAAAAGAATGCGCCTTTAGGTGGAAGTGTATCTTCTTCAACCTTTGCCAACTGTTCATGTACTCATAGGGTAAACACCCTTTCTAACAAGAGTTGGATCAAAATATTCTTCGTTATTGGGCAGCATTTAAGGACATAGCAGTGACTCTAATGATCCCATCATGTCTTGCATAGAGTCATAAAAATGTTATTTAATGTGAAACACATGTACTTTTCCGTGACTGTGCAATGCATGACACCCTGAGGCTTCGTTTACTGCTTTTCATTATAAGGTGAGAGTCGTATACTCGCAAGTTATGAAAGAATACAGGCAGCTTCCATGTCTTTGGTTCAAACTTTAGTGAAGATTGCAGTTGTTATGCGCTGCTCCTCTGAACTTTCCACTAATGTGATCTTGGTCTCTTACTTTTGGATTTGTTTCCTCACTGAGTTCTAAACCACAAATCCAACAATGTGTGGTTGAGTCATACTGTTCTTGGTCTTCAGGTGTCATTATGATTTCAGATAAGTTTAGATTATTAGAACAGTCATTACGCACTTGCTGCATGCGTTTTTAAGAAGTATTCTGCAGCATTTGGGCCTCTGTTAATTTGGCGTTGAATGAGCGCCATCCGACCTAACATTAATGAAGGCAAATGAACAAATCTGATGATTACTCATTAAGACTGTTTTAGGAAGTCTCTGTGGGGTTGGTCCTTCATAAGGAACAATGAGTGATTCGAAGTCTGCGTAAACTACGTATGGAGAATTTTGCAGTCGTTTCCAGTTCTTAAAACTAACTTTACTGCCTTCTGGGGGTGTAATTAGTTCTGTATTACAGTCAATGGGCCGATACAGTGTTTCTTATGTTCGCTTGCGGCTTTAACGATGGAATTCTTGTTAAACATTTTCTGCAGAATTCTTGTTTATGGTAATGCTTTGAAGTATGCCGCAATAATCTACTCATTGTTCGTATCAATGTGTAATGTGGTAGCGGTGAAAACATTAGTAGTAAGTCAACATGATTTTGTCTGGCTCGCCAATTGTTGGGCTGTTCTTGGACACTTTAATCGGTTGTAGATTTGTTTCCTCATCCCATGTGTAGACATTAACAGTTATTGGTTTGTTTTGTTCTTCAAACTGATCAATTTGGTCTACACTACAGGAAAGGATATTCCACTAAAGTTAAGATCATTGATGTAAGGCTGATAGTTAGATTACTCTCTCTGCGTTTTTTGCGGATATAATGCAGCCTTGCAAGAACACACCACATAAACATTTGTTGTCTGTATTTTGTATGTTTAAAACTGCTTTTTTTGCGACTAATGCTGGAGGCAGTGGAATGTAAGACTTGCCTACAATCGGCGCATACTTAGACTGTTTTAATCTAATCTCTAGGACTTCGCCCTCTGACCAACCAGGCCTCTCATTTTGGCTTCTTCAGCGGCCACATCAAACTGTGTAAGCATTTGGTCTGCCCAACCGGGTGTTAAGTCATTATGAGAAAGAATAGTCTGTTGTTTAGTTGAAACCCAGACTTCTAGATTTTCTTCATTTATTGTTATATAGTCGATTAAAAACAGCTAACATTACTTTAATGGCGGGTCTATTGTTAGTTTACCTGGAACTTGAGAATAGCATGAGCAACACTTGCCCGTACGTTTGCTGGATTAATGACTTCTAAATCAATATCATTTGTGCTCTTGATAAATTTTCTTGCATTGCTCTCAAAAAATTCGTCTGGTCTTCATATAATTTATCCTGCTGAGTTTCTTTTCTAACTCAAAATATTTATTTAAATCAAAAAAAATAATTAATCAATATCGACGGTCTTTTTGTGCTTGGACTCATAAACTAAGTATTAACACCCTTTGGCGTTGTTAATGTGAGCTGTTTAGAACAGAGTTTAATGTTTCGTTTACTTTTTTTAAGCATTCCTTTTTTATCTGCTCGGTGTCTGGCTGTTGAGAAAAACTTGTCTCGCCTTCTTTGAAGATCAAACTTTTGTCTTTTGTAGTCATCAAAATCGGCCTGTAACGACTAAATTCTTCATCCGTGATGTTTGAGTCAGCAGTGCTTTATTTATAATCAGCTTAAAAGAACTAAGTTTAGCTGTTATTAGTTGAACCATAGCTGTGTGCTTTTGGAGTTTAGTTTTTATTTTTTGCTAGTGCACCTACGGCTAATGAACACACGCAAGAGCTAAAGGACAAAACCGCCTAGAGGTAAAGCTGCAGGTGCACCAAAACCTGTTGCTAAGAGGCCAACACTTGTCCCTGCTGATAGAGCACTTATAGTCGATGCTCAGTATTAACATAGGTAACAGCATTAAAGACAGCAGAATACTTCGTTTGGCTTTGCTGTATTTTGAAAGGTCTTGCTCTAGTACTTGCTGCATTTGTGTAATTGTTTGTAATCTGAAAGTTTTTATGCTAGGGTTTTCTACTATCCCTTCGTTTGGCGACTCTGGCACATTGGTAATGCTTACAGACTATGCTTTTTTTATAAATAAAATAATTTAGTATTGTATATTTTCTATCTGTTATCTTGAATATTCAGCTGCGCATCATTATATTTAAAACAAATACCACATTAAGCGGTTTATCGGCTTCTTCTTCTTTATCAATTTGAATGTTTATTATGTCTCTAACAGTTCTCCCGCTTCCATGTAACTGATTATCCTCCGTTGACCTTAGGTCAATCCATAAACCGTATTTCGTTGTTAAATAATGATCACGTCTAACGTGTGAAGATGTAGATCTTTAGACACAAGGTCAACTGTCGGATTTCTACACCTCCACCTCCAAACAGTTTTCTATTTCGTCAAAATGATGATAAGGTTTAAGTCCGCTAGCGTAGATTTGGTTAGGACTACCCTCAATTGTACATTGCACTTTTGTTATTTTAGGATTAACAAAATTTTCAGTTTTTCTTTTGAATGGTTCTTCGTTTTCACACAGCAATAAAATACTTTAAGCGATCTTGCTGTGGCACTAAAACTAAAATTTCCATATAGTGTCTGCCTTGCTTTTAGGATATTTAGAATGTTGAATCACTCTTTCGTAATATATTGCTAATTTTGACTGATATTGTTGCTCAATTAGCCTTGCTAAGTTAGGGTTGTAACAACGTCAAAACTCTAACGAGATGTCAGAAATGCTGTACTTTGCTTCGGTGTCTGTAGATATAATAACCGTTTGTATTCATTAAAAGTTAGTTATATGAAATCTGTCTTTTAACGCTCCTTGAAAGTATGGGGCATGCGCTTTAAACTCAAAATCTAAGGGTATAAAAAAGCGATTTCCATACGCATAACTTACGGCTACAAACCTTTTGCGTCTTTAGCATCTGCGGCGCTATTCTATGTTTTAGTGCTTCTACATTTTCGATTCCTTGAAACGCAAGATCATCCCTTTCATCGCGGTTAGCATAGATCAGAATAGGTTAAAAATATGTCTGCATTGTGTAAAGAAAATATTTCTTGCCCTCAAGTTTTATAGAAATTTTCTTAACGATTGCCCGCCCCAGATTCTGTACAAACCGTTTCTGTTTGGGTTGTTGTTGAATGCGAGTTCTATTTTGAAAGTAAGACGCGCAGGCCTGGCACAATCACTTCATCTGCTCTAGGTCTGGAAATTTAACAGTAAGAATTTGATCTGAATCAATAGTAGATGGATTATTTGGAACAGTAATATTCCGCTTATTTCCCTTCACGCAAAGGGTTCTTTCAGTCTTCTATGCGGGTCAAGAATCGAGCCTATGTTTGTGACATTTTTTATAAAACAAATAATAAAAGTTAATTATTTAAAACATGGCAGGCATTGAAGGTGAAGAAGATTATGATGTTTTAGATCCTGGAGACGACATGAGTGATTCCCCTTGGGAGCGCAGCATCGCTCGGGGCTCTCATTGCATGATGAATTAGCAGAAATCGGGAGTACATACAACAAGTCGGTTATAATTAACAGAAAGTAGGTCAGATCATTATACCAAAGTTTAGGACAAGAACTTCCGAAACTATATACCTGATGATTTTGAAGTAAAAGATGACCATTTGTTTGTGAGAAACGACCAAGGACAACTTGTTCAGCTTACAACTAAACGAGACCATCAAAGTTTGTAGGCATGAATACAATTAGACAAAGGCTCAGTGTGAGCGATCGAGTCGCCTTGGCATTGTTAAACCAAAATTAAGGGGGGAGGCAGTTGCTAAACTTCAAAACACGCTACAAGAACTCCCAACAGATAACCAAATACAAAACATGGAACTTCAAGATTTAAGTCAAACAGCGGACAAAGTAATGCAAGCAGAAACCAGTTTTTCCGAAGAAACAGCGTTAAAAACAATTAATGATTCCCGCTACCCATGCGAGAAATAGCGGCCCTTGATCATGCTTTAAGAACCATCAGAGGCGAATTAACAAACAATTTAGCAAAACTAGGTGAACTAGATGAGCATATAAAAAGAGAAAAAGAAAAACTCGTTGAGGCTGATGACGCAACTTAGGGCATGATATTAAAGAAAGAATAACCCAAAGACTAAAAGATCTTGAACAAGAGAGATCAGCAAGATAGAAGTGTTGTTACTAACCGAGAAGACTTACGAACTCAAGTGAGCAGAATAAGAGAAACTATCCAAAGAATTTTATATGAAGGACACAACACTAGCAGAACGAATACGAACACTGTTTAGAGAGCAGGGAGTCACATTAGCAAGCGTTATAACAGCCTTAGGATTTGCAATAAGTACACTGGTGATGGCTATTACAGGCGGCGGTGGTCAAAGCCCAGTGCCTTCACCACCATCACCGCCATCACCTCCTGATAAATCATGGGTAAAAAAACAACTTGATCATCTTGCGGGTTTATTAAAAAAATTAGCCAGTAAAGCTATAGACTCTTTACCGGGTATATTAGGAGGCGTTGTTAGCTGGCTTTTGTCTACTGCAGGTAAAGTAGTTGGCTTTATGGCCGAGCACCTATGGACATTAGTTCTTTAATAGTTGGGTTACTCTTTAGTAAAATAAAGACCAAGTAATCCTAGGCCAGTTAATCCAAGAACAAGTGCTGTCTTTTCATATTCATGGTCATTATTTTTTTTGACTTCTTCAACGGCCTTCGGGCTTTGGGCCGCGGGGATTGGATGACTTATTCTTGGGTGTTTGTTTACTGCTTGCAATATTACTGGCTCAGAATTTATTTCGTTTTTTCCGACCTTTTGTTCATTGCCTGCCACAAGGATTTCATTATTGTAGTTTATTATTGTGCCTATCTGGAGTCTGAGGTCAGAAGGCAGCATGTATAAACAGTGCCACAGCAAAGTCTACTTTCGATCTTGCGTATTGTAAAACATTTTGGTACCTTTTAATACTTGAAGGTAAATCAACTGTAGAATTAATGGCGTCCTCTAAATTTGCTAAGTATTTGTTTTTGAGCATCAAAACCAGTAGAAGGATCAGTTATGCTCGATCTCGTTTGTGCTTGCGAGCCTAGCAAACACCAAACGTAAGTACGAATAGGTCGTTTATTTCGTTTATTCCTGCTTTAGTTAGGCCATAGAAGTGTCTAAGATAAATGTCGTCATGCGATTAAGCTCTGCTCTATGGCCCCCGAGGTGAACAGTTGTAGCCTGAAGAGAAAGAGTAAGGAGGATTCCAGTCCTATTTAACTTCTGTGCACGCCCCAAAAATAAGGGGTGCCTAAGACCATGATAAGATCCAACTTTTGTCTAAAGTCTGTCTTGATGTTACTATTGAAGTAAACGTTACAGATGCCTTTCAAAAGCCTTCATACTATTCTGTTTTGCGGAATGGATTAAACTTGACATTTGGTAATGGTGCTTGCGTTCATTCACAATACGTCAAAAGGTTTAATAAAAAGAAATCTGTACACTGACAACACCCAAGGATCAGGAAGATTTTATGTTATCAGCATACGACACTCCCACACCCATAGAACTGCGCAAAACAACACAGCAAAGTTTAACTGTTCTAAAAACTAACTGCATTGATGACTAAACCACACTTTTGCGATGTAGTCTTTTTTAATAGGGGTTAAGATATCTGCTTAATGGAGTACTCATCCTTTACTTGCAAGTTTCCGTCCCCCAGGACACAGAAATGACAAGAGTATCGGTTGTTATATATTTAAGATAGTAGTCGCCCAACAGAATATTTTGCACCATATATTTTGAATGCACTCATTTTTATATCGTTAAAACATGTTTGTAACAGAAACAAACCCAAGACCGCCCTTCGTTTTTAGAACAGCTGTTAAAACGATGCGGAAGCAGAATGGTTGCGCTTTCATGAAATATTTTGACAAAGTCGCATGTTTTAATATAATGAATCCAGAGAATAATTCATTCTAAAAGTTAAACAAAAACAGGGGGCAAATTACCAGTTAACAATACCTGAATGGTTTATTACGGGTTTTTGCTCACTAAAAGAAGCAATGAGTAACTTTGACATTACTCCTCAAACTTAACAATCGAATCTGAAAACAAAGTTGAGACCTTCAAACCTGAAGAAGAAGAAGTAGGTACCATTTTGATGGAGACTAGCTAAAATGTTTATAGGGGATTTATACAACTGCCAATCAATCCGTACAAAGTTTTGAAGTTACACCAAACAAAAACAACTTATGAGGGGAGAAATTCCGCTCGATCTTGCATTACATTCATTTACTCAATGTTTCATTTGGATGAGGCAAGCACTGATGAAAACTTATATGATGAAGGCCCTCAACAGTTTTTAAGAGCTCTTCCGTCAGGGAAAGCTGCATATTGCGATTATGAAATTATACAAATTCCCAAATATACATTTAAAAAAAGATTAGTTTTTGTGGGAGGGTTGATCATTTAATAAAAAATTGCAGACAAAACAGTTAAAAAATCGTGGAAATGGATAACCTGTCACATTTGTTTGAATAAAATAATAAGCTGTACTTACAAATGTTCGCGTGGGCCAGAAGAACCAGGAGTTACATTAGCGCCTGTTGAGTGTATAAAACTTTAGAATTAAAAGACCTTGCAGACGTTACAGAACTTTGAACAGAATGTGAGAATAGCTTTTATGGTTTGATACACTAAAGATGGTGATTATAAACGCAAAGAGGTTGCGACAGTAAAAAGTTTCCTTAAACTAGAACAACTGCGCAATCTAGAAGCAAATAATGTGGCCAGTATTAAATATAACATATTCGAAAACCTACCTCAAATGGCCACTTAGAACCCATAATAAGAATGCACTAAAATTTGAATTCAAAAGCCCATTACATTTTTTAGACCGTCAAAAAATTCAAAAGCATTCCAAACTCTGGCCCTTTAACATGTACGTCTTATGTGCCAGACGACAATAGCCGGAAAGAAATTAAATAACACCGTATGGGAAAAAGCAGTACATCCTCCACAGAAAAGAAACGGTTAAAAAAGCTCTACAAAATACAGTATCTTTTCCAGCAGAAAATAGAGACATACGTTCACAATGAAATTAAATTTCTTCATTAAAGATGTGGAGAGGGACGGGTCGTTGGCGTTAGTGACGACCTAATAAAAGGAATTAATATTAGCTGCAAAACTTATACTTAAACGTCTTAACTTTTACATCGTCGTTCTTCACAATTGTGAGGATATTAAGTTATAACAACCAAGCAACAAAATCAATGTTGACTTTAAATATAAACAATCTTACAGAACAAATGGATTAATCTTACACATTTAGTTCTTGTATGGATTTATTATACTGAACCAGTTTTTGACAGAAAGTAGATAAAAACAAAACGGATTAGATTAAATTCTGTATAAAACTATGGAGCAGTTAAACTTTAGTGACAAAAAAACCCCGCATTGTTTCATTAATTTTGGGCATACTGTTGTGAAAACAATAATTTATCCTTGACCTCTTACAAACAGTTTAACGCTAAAAAAAAAAATTAAAGTTTTTAGATCATAATGTGATTTTCTGTCCAACCCCCGCACATTTTAATGGAACAAAGCATAACATGATAGAAGGTTTAATGGACAGATGATGACATATATAAGTTTGATCCTATCAAAAACTGATGATGGTTTCGAATACTTTTATAGACTGTTTGAGGGAACGCAGACCTATTTTATTATAGAAACTTGTCAGCAGAAAGAGACATATTAAAAAGAGAAACACTTTTTGAAATCTAGCTTTCCAATGGAAGACATGCTTGAATAAGTGTGTGGATCTTTATGTCAAAATATAATTCGGTTTTAAAGACTTTAGAGAACAGCTATAGACTTAGTTTTATTTCACAAGAAAGACAGATCATATGATGAAATGTTGCAGAAAATAATGTTATTGAAACGCTCAGGAAAAACTATATTAAGCAAAAACGTAATCTGAAAATTTTGTAAATTAGTATTGAAAACAGATAAACCCAACACAGTATGTATGTTTGTTAGGTCGTAATTTTTTTGTTAATAAAGTCATGCTTTAGAAGAGAACGGTATTTATGCCGCATTTGAGTCGCCTCGACCGAGACCGGCCAGGCCGGTTGAGAGCGGGTGAAGCCAAAAGAGCCATAATACCGTTCTCTGACGGAGAAGAGAGCAACAAGATCTGTCAGATATCTGGTCACGTCTGCCTGTCCAAACCATGAAGAAAGAAGCCCAACACAGCAATGCTTTCCGCGTGACCCTAACAAAAGCGCCAAACGAACGCTGTGATAACGTGTCTGAAATAAATCAGCCAAAGGGAAAACCCCGTAAAGCTTTCTTGACGCATGGCTCAGGCCAATGTCATCAGCATCAGTCCTTCAGTGCCAGTGGGGCAGGTTCCCCTCCAGACAGGGGCTGGGTGGTGACACAGGAATTTTTCTTCAAGTTTAACAGTGATGATTATCGTCGCGTTCTGGTATGAACACTGTACTGATCAAATGCGTTATTGCTTCATAACTGCTCAGTTTTACGAGAAAAGAGAGAGAGAGAGAGAGAGAGAGAGAGAGAGAGAGAGAGAGAGAAAAGAGACAGAGACAGAGACAGAGACAGAGACAGAGAGACAGAGAGACAGAGAAAGAAGGGACGCACTGAAGAGAGAGAGAGAGAGAGAGAGAAAGGAGAGAGAGAGAGAGAGAGAGACAGACAGAGGAGAGAGAGAGAGAGAGAGAAGAGAGAGAGAGAGAGAGAGAGAGAGAGAGTGAGACAGAGACAGAGACAAAAGACGAGAGACAGAGAAAGAAGGGACGCACTAAGAGAGAGAGAGAGAGAGAAAAGAAGAGAGAGAGAAGAGAAGAGGAGAAGAGAGAGAAGAGAAGACAGACAGACAGGGAAGGACAGACAGACAGAAAGACAGAAAAAGGCAGACAGACAGAGAAAGAAAGGGAAGCACTTAGAGAGAGAGAGAGAGACGGACAGAGAAAGAGAGAGAGAGAGAGAGAGAGAGAAGAGAGGAAAAGAGAGAGGAGAGAGAAAAGAGAGAGCAGGGAATGCAAAAAAGGAGAGAGAGAGAGAGAGAGAAGAGAGAGAGAAGAGAGAGAAGAGAGAGAGAGATCAGAGACAGAGACAAGAGAGACAGATAAAAGAAGGGATGCACTGAGAGAGAGAGAGAGAGGAGAGAGAGATAGAGAGTGAAGAGAGATGAGAAAAGAAGAGAGAGCAGAGACTGAGACGGAGACAGAGAGACAAACAGAAGGTGAGACAGGACAAGAGACAGAGAGAGACACATATACACAGAGATACAGAGACAGACAGGGCAGAGAGGCAGAGGCTCTCTATATTCCTGGGTCACTGTTTTCCTGTTCAAACCAGGATGAAAGAAGCCCAACACAGCAATCTTTCCAGTGACCCTAACTAAAGCGCCAAACGAACGCTTGATAACGTGCCTGAAATGAATACCAAAGAGAAAACACGTGAAGCTTTTGACGCATGGCTCAGGCCATGTCATCAGCATCGGTC
>JAFLJL010016463.1:21186-33686 GCA_018398815.1 Conus ventricosus
GTTCTTTAAACTGTGATAACTATCTTAGAGTGTTCTGTGTGCCTGTCGCCAGATATGACGACTTGAGGAATACCAGAACGAATTCATTTTAACAGGTATTAAACTGTTGATAACTATCTTAGTTGTTCTGTGTTGCCCTGTCGCCATGATATGACGACTGAGAAACGGACATCATTTAAACTGTCTTTAAACTGTTGATAACTATCTTAGAGTGTTCTTGTGTGCCTGTCGCCAGATATGACGACTTGAGAAACGGACATCATTTTAATGTCTTAATACTGTTGATAAACTATCTTAGAGTGTTCTTTGTGTGCCTGTTCGCCAGATATGAACTTGAGAAAACGATCTTATCATTTTAACTGTCTTAAATGTTTGATAACTACTTAGGTGTTCTTGTGTGCCTGTCGCCAGATATGACGACTTGAAGAAACGACTTATCATGTTTAACTGTCTTAGAACTGGTGATAAACTATTAGAGTGTTCTTGTGTGCCTGTCGCCAGATATGACGACTTGAGAATCGACATCATTTTAACTGTCCATAAACTAGTTGATAAACTTTCTTTAGAGTGGTCTTGTGTGCCTGTCGCCAGATAGGACACGACTTGAGAAACGACATCATTTTAAATGTTCTTAAACTGTTGATAACTATCTTAGAGTGTTTATGTTGCCTGTCGCCATATATGACGACTTGAGGAAACGCGGACATCATTTTAAACTCGTCTTAAACTGTGACCCCATCTAACTATCTTAGAGTGTTCATTGTGTGCCTGTCGCCAATATGACGACTTGATAAAACGACACATTTTAACTGTCTTAAAACTGTTGATAAACGCGTCATAGTGTGTTTCTTGTGTGGGCCTGTCGCCAGAATTGTCGACTCTGAGAAACGACTTCATTTTAACTGTTTAAACTGTTTGATATCGGTCTTAGCGTGTTCTTGTGTGCCTGTCGCAGAATAGGACGACTTGAGAAAGTACATCATTTTAACTGTCTTAACTGTTGATAACTATCTTAGAGTGTTCTTGTGTGCCTGTCGCAGATATGACGACTTGAGAAAACGAATCATGTTTAACTGTCTTATACTGTTCTGATAAACTATTTAGAGTGTTCTTGTGTGCCTGTCGCCAGATGATATGTCGCTTGAAGAAACGCATCATTGTAACTGTCCTTAAATGTTGATAATCTATCTTAGAGTGTTTCTTGGTGCCTTGTCGCCAGATATGACGACTTGAAAGAAAAGAACGGTCAATCATTTTAATACTGTCTTAAACGGTTGATTAACTATCTTAGATGTTTCCTTGATGTGCCTGTAGCCTGCTATGGACGACTTGAGAAACGTCATCATTTTAACTGTCTTTTATAACTGTTGATATCTGTTCTTAGAGTGTTCTTGTTGTGCCTGTCGCAGATATGACGACTTGAGAAACGACATATTTTAATGTCTTAAACTGTTGATAACATCTTAGAGTGTCTTGATGTTGCCTGTCGCCAGATTGGACGACTTGAGAATACGGACATCATTTAAACTGTCTTAAACTGTTGTTAAACTATCTTAGAGTGTTCTTGTGGGCCTGTCGCCCAGATATGGACGACTTCGAGAAACGAATCATTTTAACTGTCTTAAACTGTTGATAACTGTCCTTAGAGTGTTCGTGTGCCTGTCGCAGATAGGCGCCTTGTAGAAACGTTTCATTTTAACTGTCTTTAACTGTTGATAATCTATCCTTAGCAGTGCTTCTTGTGTGCTCTGTCGGCCAGATATGACGACTTGAGAAACGACATCATTTTAAAACTGTCTTAAACTGTTGATAACTATCTTGAGTGTTCTTGTGTGCTGTCTCGCCAGATATGGGGACGAACTTGTGATAGACATCATTTTAACTGTCTTAACACGGTTGATAACTAGCTTTGAGGTTCTTGTGTGGCCTGTCGGCCAGATATGACCGACTTGAGACAAGACATCAATTTTTACTGTCTTCTAAACTGTTGATAACTATCTTAGAGTGTTCTGTGTGTGCTGTCGCAGATTTGGACGACTTGAGAACACGAACATCATTTTAACTGTCTTAAACTGTGAAGACCTCGTATCTGTCTTAGAGTGTTCTTGTGTGCCTTTCGCCAGAGAATATGACGACTTGAGAAACGACATCATTTTAACTGTCTTTTAAATGTTTGATAACTGATCCTTAGAGTGTCTTGAGTAGCCTGTCGCCGTATGACGACTTTGATGAATCGACATATTTTAACTGTCTCTTAAACTGTTGATATACTATCTTAGAGTGTTCTTGTGTGCTGGCGCCTGAAATGACGACTTGAGATACGACATCTTTTAACTGTCTTAAATGTTGATAACTATCTTAGAGTGTTCTTGTGTGCCCTGTCGCCAGATATGACGACTGAGAAACGAATTCACTTTTAACTGTCTTAAACTGTTGATAACTGTCCTTAGAGTCTTCCTTGTTGTGCCTGTCGCAGATATGACGACTTGAGAAAGGACATCATTTTAAACTGTCTTCTAAACTGGTGATATAATGTCTTGGAGTTGTTCTTGTGTGCCTGTCGCCAGAATTATGACGACTTGAGAAACGACTTCATTTTAACTGTCGTAAAACTGTTGATAATGTCTTAGAGTGTTCTTGTTGCCCTGTCGCCAGATTGACGACTTGAGAAACCGTCTTTCATTTTAACTGTCTTAAAAATGTTGATAACTATCTTAGAGTGTTCTTGGGTGCCTGTCGCCGAGATGCACGACTTGAGAAACGACATCATTTTAACTGTCTTGGAACTGTTGATAACTATCTTAGAGTGTTCTTGTGATTGCTGTCGCCAGATATGACGACTTGAGAAATCGACATCATTTTAACTGTCTTAAACTGTTGGTAACTATCTTGAGTGTTCTTGTTGCCTGTAGCAGATATGACGACTTGAGAAACGACATTCCATTTTAACTGTCTTAAAACTGTTGATAACTATCTTAGAGTGTTCTTGGGTGCCTGTCGCAGATTATGACGACTGAGAAAAACGACATCATTTTAACAGTCTTAAACTGTTGATAACTATCTTAGAGTGGTCTTGTGTGCCTGTGCCAGATATGACGACTAGAGAACGACATCATTTTTACTGTCTTTAATACTGTTGATTACTACCTTCGAGTGTTCTGGGGATGCCTGTCGCCAGATTTGGACGATCTGAGTAAACGACATCATTGTAACTGTTACACCCCCCCTTATAAAACTTGGTCTAAAACTATCTTAGAGTTGTTCTTGTGTGCCTGTCGCCAGATATGACGACTTGAGAAACGACATCAATTTTAACTGTCTTATAATGTTGATAACTATCTTAGAGTGTTCTTGTGTGCCTGTCGCCACGATATGACGGGACTGCAGAAAACGACATCATTTTATCTGTCTTAAAACTGTTGATAACTATCTTAGTGTGTTCCTTGTGGGCCTGTCGACAATTTGACGACTTGAGAAACGACATCTTTTTTAAACCTGTCTTAAAACTGTTTGATTAACTATCTTAGAGTATTCTTGTGTGCTGTCGCCTGATATGACGGACTTGCAGAAACGACATCCTTTTAACTGTCTTAAAACTGTTGATAACTATCTTCTTAGAGTGTTCTTGTGTGCCTGGCGCCAGATATGACGACTTGAGTAATGACATCATTTTAACTGTCTTAAACTGTTGATAATGTCTTAGCGTGTTCTTGTGTGCCTGTCGCAGACGTATGACGACTTGAGAATCGCATCATTTTAAATGTCTTAACAACTGTGATACTGTCTTAGAGTGTTTTGTGTGCCTGTCGCAGATATGACGACTTGAGAAACGACATCTTTTTATACTGTCTTTAAACTGTATGATAACTATTTAGAGTGTTCTTGTGTGCCTGTCGCCAGTTAGACGGACTTGAGAACGACTATTCATTTTTACTGTCTTAAAAACTGTTGATAACTATATTAGAGTGTTTTTGGGTCGCCTGTCGCCAGATATGACGGACTTGAGAAAACGACATCATTTTAACTGTCTTAAACTGTTTGATAAACTATCTTTAGAGTGTTCTTGTGTGCCTGTGCGCCAGATATGACGTACTTGAGAATCGGCATCATTTTTATCTGTCGTCTTAAACTGTTGATAACTAGCTTAGAAGTGTTTTGTGAGCCTGTCGCCCGATATGACGATTGAGAGAACGACCATCATTTTTAACTGTCTTAAATGTTGGAACTATCTTAGAAGTGTTCTTGTGTTGCCTGTCGCCAGATATGACGACTTGAGGAAACGACATCATTTTAACTGTCTTAACTGTTGATAACTATCTTAGAGGTTCTTGTGTGTGCTGTCGCCAGATATGACGACTTGAGAAAGAAACGACATCATTTTAACTGTCTTAAACTGTTGATTACTATTCTTAGAGTGTTTTTTGTCTGTTGTGCTGTCGCCAGATATGACGACTTTGAGCAAACGACATTCATTTTAACTGTCTTAAATGTTGATATCTATCTTAGGCGTGTTACTTGGTGTGCCTGTCGCCAGATATGACGACTGAGAACGACCATTCATTTTTAACTGTCTTAAACTGTTGATCACTATCTTAATGTTTTGTGTTGCCTGTCGCACAGAAGATATGGACGACTTGAAAAACGACATCATTGTAACTGTCTTAAATGTTGATAACTATCTCTCCCTGAGTGTCTTGTGTGCTGTCGTCAGATATGACGAACTTGAGAATACGGACATCATTTTAACTGTTTAATAACTGTTGATAACTAATTTAGAGTGGTCTTGTGTATTGTGCCTGTAGCCAGATATGACGACTTGAGAAACGACATCATTTTAACTGTCTTAAACTGTTGATAAACTATCTTAGAGTTGATTTGTGTGCCTGTCGCCAGATGATGACGACTTGAGGAAACGACTCATTTTAACTGTTCTTAAACTGTTGATTATCTAGCCTAGAGTGTTCTTGTGTGCCTGTCGCCCCAGATATGAGACTTGAGAAACGACTTCATTTTAACTGTCTTAAATGTTGATAACTATCTTAGAGTGTTTTGCCGGTTGACTGTCGCCCAGATATGACGACTTGAGAAACGACATCATTTAACTGTCTTAAACTGTTGATAACTATCTTGAGTGTTCTTTGTGGCCTGTCGCCAAGATATGACGACTTGAGAATCGACATCATTTTAACTGTCTTAACTACTGTTGATAATATCTTAGAGTGTTCGTGTGTGCCTGTCGCTCAGATTGACGGACTTGAGAAACGACATCATTTTAACTGTCTCTTAAACTGTTGTTAACTATCTTAGGTGTTTTCATGTGTTGCCTGTCGCCAGATATGACGACTTGAGTACGACATCATTTTTCTAACTGTCTTAAAAAACTGTTGATTAACTATCTTAGAGTGTCTTGTGTGCTGTCGCCCAGATATGACGACTTGAGAAACGACATATTTAAAACTGTCTTAACTGTGAAATATCTTTGAGTTGTCTTGTGTGCCTGTCGCCAGATATGACGACTTGAGAAACGACATCTTTTAAAACTGACTTAAACTGTTGATAAACTATCTTAGAGTGTTCTTGTGTGCCTTTCGCCAGATATGGACGAACTTGAGATACGACATCATTTTAACTGTCTTAAATGTTGATACTATTTTAGGAGTGTTGTGTGTGCCTGTCGCCAGTTAGACGAATTGAGAAACGACATCATTTGCAACTTCTTAAATGTTGATATTTCTATCTTAGAGTGTTCTTGTGTGCCTGTGCCCAGATATGAACGACTTGAGGAAACGACATCATTTTTAACTGTTTAAAACTGTGATAACTATCTTAGAGTGTTTCTTGTGTGCCGGTCCCAGATATGACGACTTGAGAAACGACATCATTTATACTGTCTTAAAACTGGTGATAATATCTTAGAGTGTTCTTGTGTGTCCTGTCGCAGATATGACGACTTGAGAAACGACATCATTTTAAACTGTCTTAAAGAAATGTTGATATCTATCTTTGGTGTTCGTGTGTGCCGTCGCAGATATGCGACGACTTGAGAAAAAAAACGACATCATTTTATTACTGTCGTAAACTGTGATAACTATTCCTTAAGAGTGTTCTTGTGTTGTGCCTGTCGGCATGATATGTCGACTTGAAGTACGACATCATTTTAAAACTGTCAGTAAACTGTTGATAACTATCAAGAGTGTTCTTGTGTGCCTGTCGCCAGATATGGACGACTTGAGAAACGACTTATCATTTTTAACTGTATTAAACTTGTTGTTAAAACTTCTTAGTGTGTTCTTGTGTGCCTGTCGCCCAGATATGATCGACTTGAGAACGATTATCTTGTTAACTGTCTTAAAATGCTTGATAAACTATCTTAGAGTGTTCTTGTGTGCTGTCCGCCCAGATATGACGACCTGAGAAACGACATCATTTTACGGTCTTAAACTGTTGATAACTATCTTAGAGTGGGCTTGTGGGCCTGTCGCCAGATAGGGACGACTTGACGAAACGACTTATCAGTTTAACTGTCTTAAACTGTTTGTTAACTTCTCTTAGTGTGTTCTTGTTGTGCCTGTCGCCAGATTGACGACTTGAGTAACGACATCATTTTACTGTCTTAAAACTGTTTGGATAAACTATCTTAGAGTGTTCTTGGGTGCCTGGTCGCCAGATATGACGATTGAGAAACGACTTATCATTGTTTAACTGTCTTATAACTGTTGATTTACTATCTTAGAGTGTTCTTTGTGTGCCTGTCGCAAGATATGACGACTTGAGAAACGACTTCATTTTTAAACTGTTTAAACTGTCTGAATTAACTATCGCTGAAAGTGTTCTTGTGTGCCTGTCGCCAGATATGACGGACTTGGATCGACATCATTTTTTAACTGTCTTAAACTGTTGATAACGGTCTTAGAGTGTTTCTTGTGTGCCTGTCGCCAGATATGACGACTTGAGATAAACGACTTCATTTTAAACTGTCTTTAAACTGTTGATAACTATCTTAGAGGGTTTTTGTTGCCTGTCGCCAGATATGTCGTCTTGAGAATCGACTCATTTTTTACTGTCTTAAAATGTTGATAACACTATCTTAGAGTGTTCTTGTGTGCCTGTCGCCAGGTTATGTCGACTTGAGAGAAACAGACATAATTTTAACTGTCTTAAACTGTTGATAACTATCTTCTTAGAGTGTTCTTGTTGTGCCTGTCGCCAGATATGACGACTAGAAACGACTCATTTTAACTGTCTTAAAATGTTGATAATATCTTTAGAGTGTTCTTCGTGTGCCTGTCGCCAGATGATGACGACTTGAGAAACGACATCATTTTAAAACTGTCTTAACTGTTGATAACTATCTTAGAGTGTTCTTGTGTGCCTGTCGCCAGATATGACGATTGAGAACGACATCATTTTAAAACTGTCTTAATTCTGTTGATAACTGTCATTAGAGTGTTCTTGTGTGCGCCTGTCGCCAGATATGACGACTTGAGAGAAACAGACATCATTTTAACTGTCTTAAACTGTTGATAACTATCTTTGGTGTTCTTGTGTTTGCCTGTCGCCAGTATGACGACTTGAGGAATAAGACATCATTTTAACGGTCGTAAACTGTTGATAACTATCTTAGGAGTGTTCTTGTGGCCTGTCGCCAGATATGACGACTTGAGAAATACGACATCATCCTTAACTGTCCTTTAAACTGTTGATAAACTCTCTTTGAGTGTTCTGATGTGCCTGTCCGCCAGATATGACGACGTGAGTAAAATCGACATCATTTTAACTGTCTTAAACTGTGGATAACTGTCTTAGAGTGTTCTTGGTGGCCTGTCGCCAGATATGACGACTTGAGAAGAAACGTCATCATTTTAACTGTCTTAAAATGGTGATAACGATCTTTAGAGTGTTCTTGTGTGCCTGTCGCCAGATCCAGATATGTACGACTTGAGAAAACGACATCATTTTAACTGTTCTTAAACTGTTGGAAAACTATCTTAGAGTGTTTTGTGTTGCCTTGTCGCCAGATATGACGACTCGAGAAAAACGACTTCTTTTTTAAACTGTCTTAAACGGGTGATAACTATCTTTCTTAGAGTGTTCTTGTGTGCCTGTCGCCAGATATGACGACTTGAGATACGACATCATATAACTGTTTAAACTGGTGATAACTATTTCGAGGTGTTTTGTGTGCCTGTCGCCGATATGACGATTGAGTAAACGACATCATTTTAACTGTCTTAAATCTGTTGGAGAAATGTCTTAAGAGTGTTCTTGTGTGCCTGTCGCCAGATATGACGACTTGAGAAAACGACATATTTTCAACTGTCCTTAACACTGTTGAGAACTTTCTTAGAGTGTTCTTGTGAGCCTGTCGCCGATATGACGGACCTTGAGCAAACGACATCATTGTAACTGGTCTTTAAACTGTTGATAACTATCTTTGAGTGTTCTTGTGTGCCTGTCGCAGATATGACGACTTGAGAAACGACATCTTTTTTAACTGTCTCTAAACTGTTGATAACTATTCGTAGAAGTGTTCTGGTTGTGCCTGTCGCCAGATATGACGACTTGGAGAAAACGGACTCATCTTTTTAACTGTCCTTAAAACTGTGGATAACTATCTTAGAGTGTTCTTGTGTGCCGGTTCGCCAGTTATGTACGACTTGAGAAACGACATCATTTTAACTGTTCTTAAAACTGTTGTTAAAACTGACTTAGAGTGTTTTGTGTGCCTGTCGCCTGATATGACGCACTGGAGATACGACATCATTTTAACTGTCTTAAACTGTTGATTAACTGTCTTAGATGTGTTTTGTGTGCCTGTCGAGATATGTCGACTTGAGAAGAACGACCATCATTTTTAACTGTCTTAAACTGTTGGAATAACTATCTTAGAGTGTTCTGTGTGCCTGTCGCCAGATATACGACTGAGAAAGTCCATATTTTAACTGTCTTAAACTGTTGGATAACTATCTTAGAGTGTTTCTTGTGTGCCTGTCGCCAGATATGACGACTTGAGAAACGACCGTCATTGTAACCTGTCTAAACTGTTGATAACTTTCTTAGAGTGTTCTTGTGTGCCTGTCGCAGATATGTACGACTTGAGAAACGACATCATTTTAACTGTCTTAAATGTTGATAATACTATCTTAGAGTGTTCTTGTGTGCCTGTCGCCAGATATGACGACTTGAGAAACGGACATCATTTTAACTGTCTTAAACTGTTGATAACTATCTTAGAGTGTTCTTGTGTGCCTGTCGCCAGATATGACGACTTGAGAAACGACATCATTTTAACTGTCCTTAAACTGTAGACCTAACTATTTAGAGTGTCTTGTGTGCTGTCCTCCAGACTATGACGACCTGAGGAAAACGACATAAATTTTAACTGTCTTAAACTGTTGATTAACTATATTAGAGTGTTCTTGTGGCCTGTCGCCAGATAGACGACTTGAGAAACGACATTTTTTTAAACTGTCTTAAAAACTGTTGATAACTATCTTAGAGTGTTTCTTGTGTGCCTGTCGCCCAGATATGACCGACTCTTGTGAAGAAACGACATCAGTTTAACTGTTCTTCAATTCTGTGTGATAAACTATTCTTAGAGTGTGTTCTTGTGTGCCTGTAGCCAGATATGACGGACTTGGAGAAACGACATCATTTTAACTGTCTTCGTACTACTGTTGATAACTATCTTAGAGGTTCTTGTGTGCCTGTCGCCAGGATGACCGTACTTGAGAATATCGACATACATTTTAACTGTCTCTTTTAAACTGTTGACTAACGGTCCCTTTAGAGGATTCCTGTTTTGTGGGCCTGTCGCCAGATATGCGACGTTGTAGAAACGACATTATTTTAACTGTCTTAAAAACTGTTGATAAATTTCTTAGTGTGTTATTGTGTGTCCTGTCGCAGATTGGTCGACTTGTGAATACGACATCATTTTAACTGCTTCTCCTTAAACTGTTTGATAACATCTTAGTGTGTTCTTGGGATGCCTGTCGCCAGATTATTGACGACTTGAGAAACGACATCTGTTAACTGTTCTTCTTAAACTGTTGATAACGAGCTTAGAAGTGTTCTTTGTGGGCCTGTCGCCAGATCTGACGACTTGAGAAAAAAAACGACATCATTTTAACCTGTCTTAAACTGTTGATAACTATCTAGAGTGTTCTGGTGTGGCCCTGTCGCACGGATTATGGCCTTGAGAAACGACATCATTTTAACTGTCTTAACTGTGATTACTATCTTAGAGTGTTCTGTGTGCCTGTAGCCAGATATGCCGATTGAGAAACGACCATCATTTTTAACGGTCTTAAACTGTTGATAACTTATCTTAGAGTAGTGTTCTTGTGTGCCCTGTCGCCAGATATGACGACTTGTGAAACGACTCATTTTAACTGTCTTAAACTGTTTGAGTAACTATCTATGGAGTGTTCTTGTGGGCCTTGTCGCCAGATATGACGACTTGAGAAACGACATCCCATTTTATACTGTCTTAAACTGGTGTACTATCCTTAGATGTGTTCTTGTGCTGCCTGTTCGCACAGATATGACACTGAGAAAACGGACATCATTTTAAACTGTCTCTTTAAACTGTTGATAACTATCTTAGGCTGTTCTTGGGTGCCTGCTCGCCAGATTGACGACTTGAGAAACGACATCATTTTAACTGTTTAAACGGTGATATAACTCTCTTAGTAGTGTTCTTGTTGACTGTCGCACAACCCCTAGATATGACGACTGGAGAAAACGACATCATTTTTTTACTGTCACCCTTAAAATGTTGATAACTATCGGAGATGAGTTCTTGTGTGTCCTGTCGCCAGATATGGACGACTTGAGAAACGACATCCATTTTTAACTGTCCTTAAACTGTTGATAATACTATCTTAGAGGTTTCTTGGTGTGCTGTCGCCATATATGCGGACTTGAGAAAACGACATCATTTTAACTGTCTTAAACTGTTGATAATATCTTAAGTGTTCTTGTGTGCTGTCGCCAGATTATGACGACTTGAGACACGACATCAGTTTAACTGTCTAAAATGTTGATTAACTATCTTAGAGTGTTCTTGTGTGCCTGTGCCAGATATGACGACTTGAGAAACGACAATCATTTTAACTGTCTTAACACTGTTGATCAAAACTATCTTAGAGTGTTCTTGTTGTGCCTGTCGACAGATATGTACCGACTTGAGAAACAGCATCATTTTAACTGTCCTTAACACTGATTGTAACTTTCTTTAGACGTCGTTCTTGTGTGCTGTCGGCCAGATTATGACGACTCTTGAGAAACGACATCATTTTAACTGTCCTTCAAACTGTTGATAACTATCTTAGAGTGGTCTAGTTGTGCCGGTCGCCAGATATGTCGACTTGAGAAACGACATCATTTTAACTGTCTTAAATGTTGATAACTATCTTAGTGTGTTTTCTTGTGTGCCTGTCGCCAGCTATGACGTCTTGATAGAAAACGATAACATTTTCAACAGTCGTAAACTGTTTGATAACTATCTTTAGAGTGTTCTTGTGTGCCTCCTGTCGCCAATATTATGACGACTTGAGAAACGCACATCATTTAACTGTCTGAATGTTGTTATTATCTTAGAGTGTTCTTGTGTGCCTCGTGCCAGTATGACGATTCGAGAAATCGACATCTCTTATTTAACTGCTTAAACTGTTGATAAAACTATCTTGAGTGTGTTCTTGTGTGCCTGTCGCCAGATTATGACGACTTGAGAACGACATCTTTCTTACTGTCTGAAACTGTTGAGACTATCTTCGAGTGTTTTGTGTGGCCTGTCGCCAGATCTGACGACTTGAGAAACGACATCCTTTTAACTGTCTTATAACTGTTGTTTTAACTATTCTTAGTGGTTCTTGTCGTGCTGTACGCCAGATATGACGACTCTTGAGAAAACGCATCTTTTGAACTGTCTTAAACTGTTGATAACTATCTTAGAGTGTTCTTGTGGTGCCGTCGCCAGAGATATGACGGACTTGAGAACGACATATTTTAAATGTCTTAAACTGTTTGATTATTTTCTTAGAGTTTGGGTTCTTGTGTGCTGGTCGCCAGGATATGACGACTTGGAAACGACATCTCATTTTTAACTGTCTTAAAACTGTTGATTATCTATCTTAGAGGGTTCTTGTGTGCCTTGTCGCAGATATGACGACTGAGGAAAACGTACTTTTGTGATAATTCACCACAGGTTTATGTTAAAGAGAGGAAAGGAATGTTGAAAAGTTTGTTCGGGATAGAAAATCATCGCACACCAATGAGACTGGGCAGAACCTATTGGAGGGGGTGATGGTGGTAATATGATGATGATGTGACAGGAGAGAGAGAGAAGAGGAGGAGAGAGAGGAGAGAGAGAGAGAGAGAGAGAGAGAGAGAGAGAGAGAGAGAAGCAGACAGATATCCCCCAAACAGCAGTGAAGAATGATTCCTAGCCCATCGCCATTCCCCTAACTCCCCTTCATCGTGTGTGCCTACTCATC
>JAFLJL010016463.1:36186-38459 GCA_018398815.1 Conus ventricosus
CAAGAGTTGGGCAAAAGAACGTGGGCATTCAAGTCAAACAATTGCTTTGTGTAAACGGATTCGGTGATGTCTGGCAACAACATAATGTTGGTGACGTAAGAAGTTTTCTGTCTTTATTTAAACAAAGACTGACTGACCAATATGGACAAATGTGGCATGACAAAATTGAAACCAAAGATCGTTTTGATTTTACAGCTGCTTCAAGCATACGTTGAAAACTGAAAAATACTTAGACTATAGTATCCCAAAATGCTACAAAGAAATATATGCGAAGTTTAGATTCGGAATTTCTCCCATCTTTGTTCACAAACTGCGATACAGAAAAGATGTTGTACCACGACACTTGCTGTGTCCTCTTTGTAAGCAGCATCTTGAAGATGAATCTCATGTGTTGTTTGATTGTGAGGCTTATAACCTTTTCAGAAAAGATGCCAGTGTTATCCATAGAGCAAACGGCAACATTGGCTTTGTGATGTCGTGTGACGATGAGGTGTCCGTAAGTCAGCTGTCTGGGTTTTTGTATAAAGCATTTCAAAAACGATCGAAATTCGAATTGTAGAGCTAGCAGAATAAATGATATCTGATATGAAAAGAAAATACATATTGGAATATATTGCTACAGTGGAACTATAAAAATGAAAAATGAAGAGGAGTGAGACGGAGAGAGAGAGAGAAGAGAGAGAGAGAGAGAGAGAGAGAGAGAGAGAGAGAGAGAGAATCAATATCACCTAACGTAGGACCTATTACAAAATTGAATAGATTTTTTTTGTTTGATCCCCTTGAAATGAACATCTTGTTTACTCAATAAAATTGTCATTGTCATTGTCATTGTCATTGTCATTGTCTCTCTCTCTCTCTTCCTCCCCACCTCTCTCTCTCTCTCTCTCAGCCTCCCACCCCCCCCCCCCCCTCCCACACAGACACACACCTTGATAAGGCGACAGTCCTCCAGGAGTGCTGGCGTACTGGCCTGGACTCAAGCGGTCACTATTCCGGTTGACGGAGTCCGGCTGATGGACCACAGAGGGTTGCCTGGCTTCTTCTGTCGGTTGCCGGAGCCATGGTG
Organism: Conus ventricosus; assembly: GCA_018398815.1. Classification (NCBI taxonomy): domain Eukaryota; kingdom Metazoa; phylum Mollusca; class Gastropoda; order Neogastropoda; family Conidae; genus Conus; species Conus ventricosus. Next base: position 37,253 of record JAFLJL010016463.1, read on the forward strand.
GTGGATGTTCTTGGAGGGGTCGCTTTTGGAAATCCACACTTTAGCTGTAGTCGTCGTTGTGGAGCTGGTGGTGGTGGTCGTCGCTGGTGGGGGCTTGGGTGTCACCTCTGTAGAGATTTGTGGACAAAAAAAAGAGAACGGAAGGGATGGAGAAAGGGTAGTGAGGGAGCTGGTGATGAGTTTGTTTTTTTTCCCCGAGAACGTGAATATTTTTTTTCCTTGTTTTCCAAATTTGTTCCTTTAGGTTTTGGTGTTTGTCTCTCTGTCTCTCAGGTTATTATTTATCCGTCTCTTGGATCGTACGTTCGTGGCGTTTCTTACTTTCTCTTCTGTTTCTTTGTCCCATCTCTCTCTCTCTCTCTCCTCTCTCTCTCTCTCTCTCTCTCTCTCTCTCCTCTCTCTCTCTCTCTCTCTCTCTCTCCTCCTCCCCCCCCTCTCTCCTGCGCTCGCGCGCACACACACACACTCTCTCTCTCTCGCTCTCTCCCTCGCTTGCTTGCTCACTCGCTCTCTCGTTTGATTCTTGATATTTGTTTTTCATTCGCTCATGTATTCTTTCTTCTCTCCTTCCTTCATCAGTTTATTCAGTCAGTCAGTCAGTCAGTCAGTCCATTCACTCATTCATTTATTTTTTTCATTCATTCATTCAGATAGTCAATCAGTCAATCAGTCAGTCAGTTCATTCATTCATTCATTCATTCATTCATTCATTCATTCATTCATTCATTCACTTATTCATCCAGACAGTCAGTCAAAAAGTCACTTCATTCGTTCATTCATTCATGCATTCCTTCCTTCCTTCCTTCCTTCCTTCTTTCCTTCCTTCCTTCCTTCCTTCATGCATTCATTCATTCATTCATCCATTCATTCATTCATTCATTCATTCATTCATTCGTCCATCCACTCATCCATGTTAAAACACAACATAAAACCACACAACACACAGTTTTCCTCTGTGTTCTAGAGTGTCCTTCACGAAAACCAGAAAACACAACAAACAAACAAAACCAACAAACAAACAAACCAACAAACCAACCAACAAACAAACAAACAAAGGCACTGCTATGTTCCCCACAGACCACCCACCGTACAGCTCCATGACTCGGACCACCTGGCCAAAGTTGTTGGAGGCCTCGCAGGTGTAGTCGCCATAGTCCGAGGGTTCTACCCGCACGATCCGCAGACTGAGGATGATGGTGTTGGGCTC
>JAFLJL010016463.1:46059-76268 GCA_018398815.1 Conus ventricosus
TAGCTGCATAAGGGAACCATCGCAATCCCTTTTGAAGGCAGATATATTTGTATTGCCTGCTCCGAGGCCTTTCGTCCGCTAGATCGGAACTCATCCGGGAGACACGGCTGGTTGTGTCTGCGCTCCTGGCGTCAAATAAAGACACACCACAGTCCATAATACCTTGGTGTTCTCACCACCAAGGGTAAGATAAGATAATGTTGCTTATAGCCCAGCCAACCGCAAAGGGCCACATCAGGGCTGACCACCAAGGGTGCAAAAAAGAATCCAATAGCACCCCAAAAGCAGCCAGTGAAGGGTAGGAAAGGAAACCAAACGAAAGTGTGGGGAGAAAAGAAGTTGCTGAAAAACTAAAGACATTATGCAAAATTATGCTTTTGGGGGTGCTATTGGATTCGTTTTTTGCACCCTTGGTGGTGAGAACACCACAGTATTGAGACCGCCGCCACTTCAGCCAGTTCTGAGGTAGCTAGACTATTATGAAGGTCCGTAACTGATATGCTGTTTTCTTTTTCATAAGTGTATGCAGATGTATGTGTTGAAATGACTTAAGTGTTTTTTTTCCCCGTCTAATATCATCTGTCGGATAAAAAGACGTAAAATAAAACCAGCCAACCAGCCAACACCACGGTATTAAGACTGTGGTGTGTCTCTATATTTGACGCCAGGAGCGCAGACACAACCAGCCGTGTCTCCCGGATGAGTTCCGATCTAGCGGACGAAAGGCCTTGGAGCAGGCAATACAAATATATCTGCCTTCAAAAGGGATTGCGATAGTTCCCTTATGCAGCTAGAGAAGAGTTTTCATATCTGTAATATTTTCTTAATTTCATGTCAGGTTCCCAGTTTCTCCATCTTCAACCCCCCCCCCCCTTCTCCCCCCCACACACACCCTCCTTAAGGACTACAAGAGACACGAATTATTCTTTCACTTTTGGATAGTTATGGATACAGTAACCCCAAAAGTACCCAGTTTTACATTTCGTTGATCATCAGATCATGAGATATCGATCACGGAAGTTAGCAATTCGCACTGGAATTTTGAGCAAGAACGATAACAACACGAAAAAGATTTATAGTAGCGTCCCTTTCTTGTGACGTAGCATCCTGGTAACCTGCGGAAGATGGCCGAGTTTGTGCTTGTCATGTGAAAGCAGTGATTACGACCCTTCTGCGTCAGATACCAACGACAGTGCATCTATTGAAGGACCAGATGACATTGTAATGCCATACTAATTCGAACCTTACGCAGACGAGTCCACGGATCCAGCCGACACCGACTCGACCGTACTTGCCAGCAGCGATCGTGAAGATCGATTGAATTCAAGTTCTTGGTAAGAATGCATAATTACTAAAGTAGTCAGATGTACAAGTTTGTATGTTAGCATGTAGAAGATGGTATAGTATACTTGATTAGCGTATATATAGGCCGCGAGATTTGTGCTTATCTCTTGATCAGGACTTTGTTGACACATCGTTTGATTAGCGCAACTTTCTTTGGCCCAGTGTGGATGTTAGTAAGCGGACAGGCTGATTATACGTAGCCTAGGCCTCGCGGCCTTTCTTGAATCCCCATCCATGTATTGTTTAGTATTCTGAATTGGTTTGTTCGTATGCGCATATTGGTTTATTAATCAAATTCAAATAACAATTTTGTGAATTTAGGATCTGCATCAAGGAGATTTTTAAATGAGTTAGTAGATTGTGCAAACTTGATGTTAGTTGGTAGATCATTCCAAGATGTGTTATTCTTTTTCCAAAAACCATTTTGCGTTTATTAGTCTGACAGTGTTCAATGAAGATTTTCCCATCTGGCTTCCTTGAAACACTATCAGTATATAATTTGAAATATCCTTTATTTGTACATCCACCAAATCATTAAATATTTTGTAGACTTCGATCAGATTACCGCGGATACGTCTACCTTTTAATGAGTGTAAGTTTAAGTATCTTAGCCGTTGTTCAAAAATTCATACTTTTGCATTCCCGTAGTAGCTTTGTAGCCCTTCTTTGTACTTTCTCAACTGCCTTTGACTGCCTTTTGAGTAAGGGATACCATATGATATTTCCATATTCTAAGTGCGGTCGTACCAGACTTTTGTACAATTTCAGTAATATATCTTTATTCAAGTATGTGAAAGTTCTCTTTATTAGTCCTATCATATGGTTTGCTTTATTGATGATTTTATTGATATGTACATCGAAAGAAAGTAGTGGGTCAAAAATAACACCAAGATCTTTTTCTTCCTCACACTCATTTATTTCATTTTCTTGTCCATTTACCTTCATATAATACTTATGATTTGGGTTTGTTTTACCATAGTGCATAACACTACATTTGGATACGTTGAAATGTAAGTTCCATTCATTAGACCATTCTTGTAATGAGTATACATCCTTTTTGTATTTTTGTATGATTGGTAGAATTTCCATAGTTTCGTGTCAGCAAAAATCTTACAATTGCTTTGGACAGATTCTGGAAGATCGTTTATGAATACAGTGAAAGTATGGGTCCTAGGATACTGCCTTGAGGTATACCACTTAGTACATCTGATCTTTGTGAAGTGGCGTCATTTATCCTTACTTTTTGTGTTCGTCCAGACTGAACAGTGAAAATTAAGCCTTATTTTCAAATTTCAGGTGTCAATGTGGAAACTGCTCCAGTATGGGCACGCTGAAGGAATGCCTGTGCTGCGCAGAGGTGGAGGAGATGGCAGCTGTCCTGGCAGAAATACCAGGCTGCAATGCATCACGCAACATCCCGGGTTCCAAACTGTGTGCCTTGATTTTGTATGTGCTGAGGACAGCATACTCACAGTATCGCCAGCAGTACAGAAAAAACATTCAAAATGAAAACAAGTAAGAGCAGGCTTTATTTTTCCCAATAACTTGAACAAGAGAATATTAATCATGAACCCAGAGCTTTGGACTGTCGACTTCGATACAATCACATACATTTTGTGAAAAACGCATGTCAAAACGTTTGCATGCGACAGTCAGTAGTGCCCGGTTATGCGGCCGACAGTCAATAGTACCTGGTTATGTGGCCCTAACATAATTAAAACATTAGGTAAAAGTGTAGAAGAGCCTCCCCACTTCAATTCTCGCTTCTTTCCTTTTTTTTTTTTTTCAAAATTGCCCTTTTCAGTACAGAGAGTTCAAGTTACATCTTTTCGTAGATTTGCAGTTTTATTTGGTCCTTGTACGGAGAAGATTAATACTGGGAAACGGAGGGCGACACGGAAAGAGCACTAGTATCAAGACTGTCAGGGAAGTGGCTCAGCTCTATATGGGAAAGGGGGAGTATGTGGAAGAAATCGAAGTTTTGAAGCTGTGAATTATCATTCAACCAACATTTTTAGCTGAAAAGGTAGATGAAACACAGCTCTATCTACACTGAAAAAGGCAATTTATTGAAAAAACTGGAAAGAAGCGAGAAAACAAGAAGGGGGAGGGGTGGGGGTGGGTGGGGGGGGGGGGGGGGGTAAGGTTATGTATAAGTACAATTTTGCCAAACATTATTATCAGTCTTATCAGTAACATCCCTAAAAAAAATTTGAATGTGAAGTAGCCATTTCCCTTAAAAATCAGATTCCAGTGCTTTGCTATGGACATGTAACCTGGCAACCACTGGTCCACTACAAGACTACAAGTCAAGATTAACAATTTCTGTTGATTAAACATCGCAACAGCGCAAAACAGTATTAGCATGTCGAAGAGATTGGTGGGAATGCACATTTTGTGTGTTACATGGTTTATTACCCCCTTGGTCAATCTCTCACACATGTGTACACACCACACACGGACACACACACACACACACACACACAAAGAGTCCGGGGGTGGGCTTTGGGGAGGATTCCAGTTACACGAACACAGACACACACACACTCCGAGCTTAAAATATGAAAAAAAAAAAGGGTATTTTTTTTTAAAAGGACCCCAGAACCCCCAGCCATAAAACCTGTAAATATATAGGGAAAAAAACACACCACCTTTTGATGGTGCCGGAAACCCCCACCTCTGACAAGAACCCTGAAGACTGCCCCCTCCCCCCCCACCTCCCTGTCCTGAGGAAAGATGAAGAAAAGATCATGCATTGTGGCTGGTGGCCCGTTAGGAAATCTGGTTTCTGAATGTAACAGAACTGCTGGTGGAGTGAACACTCTGGTGCAAGGATTTTGGGGGAGGAAAAAAATTGAAGCAAGTGATGAACGGGCTTGGGGGTGGCAGGCAGACAGACACCTGCCTGTCACCCCCAAGCCCGTTCATCACTGTGAAAATTATTCCTTACTTTCTGCAGACATGGGGGCATGTGTCACATGAAGTGTGAAAACAGTCTGAAGCACTGCATACCAAAATGGTATGTAATACATCTTATCTGATCAGGACTTTCAAAAAGACCCATAAAAACACAATGGACCCTCTCCCTTTAATGTAGTAACACCTAATTTTTTAATTATGTGTACGTTCTTATAAGGGAGGGGTCTTACAACTATAAAGAAGGGTAATTTGAAATTTTACAGAAAATAGCATTAGCAGTTATATATCTCAGAGTAACGCACCTTAAAAGGGAAAGAGTCTTATTACTTTAAGGGATCCAGAAAGAGTCTTATTACTTTAAGGGATCCACTGTTGTATTGCCAGTCATACTGTATGAAATTCAATATATTGACAAGAGAGAACTATAAAAGGGGCATTCTGGATCCCCCGGTCTCAACCAGTTTCGACCCGGGGGACTCCAGAATGCCCCTTTTATAGTTCTCTCCTAGTAAACCCTACAAACAAACATACTGTGTAGGGTTATCCATTTTCAATACTAATTTACTAAACTTTTCAGATTTTAGTTTTTGCTTAATTCTATGTTTTTCCTGATCATTTTCAATAACATCATTTTCGCGCAAACATTCATCAAATGAGTCTCTGTCTTTCATGTGAAATAAAACTACAGTCTTTAACTGTTCTCTAAAGTCTTTTAAAACTGAGTTATATTTTTGACATAAAATCCACACACTTATCCCAGCATGTCTTCCACTGAAAGCTAGTTTTGATAAAGTGTTTCTTTTTTTTTAACTATGTCTCTTTCTGCCGAACAATCATCTATAATAAATAGTGTCTGTGTTCCTTCAAACAGTCTATAAAACTGTTTTAAACACTCACTTAGTTTATTGCAAGGATCAACTAAATATATTTCATCATCTGCCCATATAAACCTTCTATCATGATATGCTTTGTTCCATTTAAGTGTTGGGCATAAAATCACAATATGATCAAAAATATAGCGATAAACTGTTTGTAATAGGTCTAGGACAAATATTGTTTTTCCACAACCAGTCTGCCCACAAATCAATGAGCAATGAGGAGTTTTTGTCATAAAGTTTAACTGCTCCATGGTTTTATAACAGAATTTAATCTAATCCAGTTATTATGTTTATCATACTCTCTGTCAAAACTTGTTCAGTATAATAAAACCCAATAAGGCCTAAATGTGTAAGATTAATCCAATTTAGTTCTGTAAGATTGTTTCTATTTAGACTAATATTGATTTTGTTGCTTGTTGTTATGACCTTAATATCCTCGCCATTGTGAAGAACGACGATGGTAACTTTAAGTTTTTCAACGTCTAAGTTTTGCCAGCTAATTAGAATTCCTTTTAAAAGGACGTCACTGACGCCCACAGCCCCATTCCTCGCCTCATCTTTAAAGACAGAAATTTCAAATATTATTGTGAACGTGTCTCCTAATTTTCTGCTTGGAAAGAACTGTAATTTTGTAGAAGCTTCCTTTAAAACCGTTTCTTTTCTGTGGAGGATGTACTGTTTTTTCCATACCGGCCGTTATTTCAATCTCTTTTCCCTAATGTCCACTGGCATAGAACTTACATGTAAAGGGCCAGAGTTTGAATGCTTTTCTGAAACTTTTTGGCGGCTAAAAAATGTAAAATGGCTTGCTGAATTCAAATTTTATGTCCCATTCTAAATATGGGTTTTCTAAGTGCAATTTGCTGTCAGTTTTCGAACTATTTTTATATGTCATACTGCCGAGAGCATTAATTTGCTTCTACCTTGCGCAGTTGATTCAAGTGTAGGAAACCTTTTGCTGTCGCCACTCCTCTGTTACGTTTAATAATCGCCATCTTAGTGTACTCAAAACCATACAAGCGCCTATCCTCACCGTTCTGTTCAAAGTTCGCAACGTCTGCAAGGTCTTTTTAATCTAAGGTGATACACGCTTGCAGGCGCTAATGTAACTCCTGTTCATCTGGCCCTGCGCGACATTTTTAGAACAACTAATTATTTTATTTTTAAAACACTGTGTAGGTTATCGACATTTTTTAAACAACTTTCCCCGCTTTGTCTTTGATTTTATGTTAAATGATCAACCCTCCCACAAACTAATCTTTTAAACAGTAAATTAGGGAATTGCATAATTTTAATAATCGCAATATGCAGCTTTCCCTGAACTGAAGAGCTCTTAAAACAGTTAGGGCCTCCATCATATCAGTATTCATCAGTGCTCACTCATCCAAATGAAGATAGAGTAAATGAATGTTAATCAAGAATGAGCGTTATATTTCCCCTCATAAGTAGTTTTCGTCTGGCCAACTCAAAAACAAAAAACGGGCCGATTGCCAGTTTACAAGCCTAACATTTTAGCTAGCTCTCCATCAAAAAAGAACCTACTACTCATCTTCAGGCTTAAAGGTCAACATTGTTTTCAGATTCGCATTGTTAAGTTCGAGAGTAATGCCGAAGTTACTCATATGCTTCTATTAGTGAGCAAGCCCGCCATAACCAAATCAGGCTATGGTTATCTGGGCTAACTTTTGTTTCCTGCATTATCAACTTTTAGAACTTATGATTCTCCTTGGATTCGCTTTATATTAAACGCATACTACATTGTAAAAATTTCATGAGCGCACCATTTTGGTTCCGCAATTGTTATCAATATCAATGTTCTAAAAACGAAGGACGGTCCTTGGGTTTGAAATGGTTACAAACATTTTTTTAAACAAAATAAAAATGCTTCCCTTAAATATACTGGCGCAAAATATATCAGGCTGGGCCGCACTACAATCTTAAAATATAGCAACTGATACGCTGACATTTCTATGACTCAGTCTGACGCCTTTCAAGTAAGGTGATTACTCCTTTAAACTGAATCTTAACCTCCTCCTATTAAAAACACCCGCATTCCCGAAAGTGTGGTTAGTCATCCGATGCAGTTTTACCAGAACCATTAAACTTTGCTGTGTTTTGCGCATCAACCATGGTGTGGAGTGTCGTAGCTGAACATTTAAATCATCCTGATCCTTTGGTGAAGTCAGTGTACAGATTTCATTTCTAATTACCAACCCTTCAGATCGTATTTTTGACTGAACTGAGCAAGCGCCAATGCCAACAATTACAAACCGTTTAATCCATTCAGTCAACGAAATACCTGAAGGCTTTTGATAGGATTCGGTAATGAATCAATATTGATGTTACAACAAGACTTAGACAAAAGTAGGATCTTAATCATGCCTAGGAGCACCCCTTATTTTTGGGCGTGCTCAGAAAGTATAACTATGCTTGGAATCCTCCTTACCTCTTTTTCTTCAGGCACAGCTGTACACCTCGGGTCCATAGAGCAAGAGCATAAAACAGCATGACAACATTTATCCTTAGACACTTCTAAGGGCCTAACCAGAGCCAGGAAAAGAACGCATAAACGACACTATTTCGTACCACGTTTTGTGTTTGCTAGTCGCAATCACGAACAAAAATCGAGCTAACTGTCCTTCTACTGGCTTTGACGCACAAAACAATACTTAGCAAATTTAGAGGACGCATTAATTCTACGCTGATTTACCTTCCCAATATAAAAAGGTACCAAAATGTTATACAATTTGCAAGATCAAAAAGACTTTGCTGATGGCAACTGGTTATCCATGCGCCCTTCTGACCTCAACTCCACATAGCCGTAATAATAAACTACAATAATTGAAATCCTTGTGGCAGCGATGAACAGAAGTCGGAAAACGAAATAAATTTCTGGGCCAGTGATATTACAACAATAAAAAAACACCCAAGAATAAGCCATCCAATCCCCAAGGGCCCAACCCCCAAAGGTCATTGAAGACGCGGACCTTTTTCGCGATGACCATGAATAGAAAATACGGCACTTGTTGTTGTATTACCAGGCATAGGATTACTGGGTCTTATCTTACTAAATATAACCCGACTTAAAGAGAACTAATGGCCCATAAGTGCTCGCCAATAAAGCCAACTACTTTGCCTTCAGTAAACAAAAAAAGCCAGCTAACGAACACTCCCCTAAAATACCTGGTAAAGCGTTCACGGCTTTACCGGCTAATTATTATTAATACACATGCAAGAATGATGCAAGGCTTGTTTTTTTACCCATGATTTTATCCAGGCAGGAGATGCTGCGAAGGAGGCTCCAGCCCAGCACCACCCACCACCACCTTAATAGCCATCACCAGTGTACTAATTGCAAATCCTAAGGCTGTTATAACGCTTGCTACTGGACTCCTCCCTTGCTCTCTAAACAGCGTTCGTCTTCGTTCTGCGAGGTCGTGTCCTTCAAAAAAAATTCTTTTGGATAGTTTCTCTTATCTGCTCACTTGATATCCGTAATTCTTCTCGGTTAGTAGACAAAACCTTCTATCTTGCTGATCATTCTTCTTTAAGTTTATGTAGTCTTTGTTTCTATGTCTTTCTTTAACTTCACTCCCCTAAGTTGGCCTTCGAGTTAGCTCAGCGAGTTTGATTTCTCCTTATCTATATGCTTATCTAGTTCAGTCAGTTTGGCTGGAATTGTTTAATAATTCCCCTCTGATTCTTCGTAAAGCACGATCAAGGGCTTCTAAATCTCTCTCAGTAGTTCCGTGAATTTGCGTACAGTGTTCTTCTGAAAACTGTTTCTGCTTCTATTGAGTTTTTAATTCTGTCGGGCTGTTTGACTTAAATCATGAAGTTCGTGGTTTTGCACTTGGTTTCTGTTGGGATTTTTGGTTGTATGTTTTGAAAGGAAGCATCGCTTCCTTATCTAATTTTGGGTTACAATGTCAAGGGCGATTTCGCTCGCTTGCACAGAGCCCTTTGTCCTAATGGATCCATGCCTACAAACTTTGATGGGTCTCGTTAAAACGTAACGGAACACGTTCTCCTTTGGCGTTTTTCACATACAAAAAAAAAATGACCATCTTTAATTCAAAATCATCAGGGGCTATACATTGGGGAGTGTTTTATGCCTAAACCTATGGTAAATGATCTTGACTTAGGTTCTGTTATTTCATGCCAACAAGGAGGCCGGGGAGTTGCGCGATGCTGTAGTAAAGGTGTCATTTCGATCATGTCGCCTTCAGGAACCCTACTTTCTTCTAATTCCACGCCGCAATGAGTGCCAGAGCGACCTGTTTCAAAGGAGTCATTTCACTCGCGTCGTCGTCAGGGTCAAGAACATCAAAATCTCATCAACCTTCAAATTCCCGCCATGGTTTTTAAATAATAAACATTTTATTTTGTTTTTATAAGAAAAATGTCACAAGCTTATTGCTCGATTTCTTGAACCCCGCATAGAAGCCTGAAAGAGCCCCTTGGCGTGAAGGGAAATAAACCGAATATTATTGTTCCAAAATCCATCTACTATTGATGCAGATCAAATTCTTTCTTACTGTCAGATTTACCAACCTAGGAGCAGATGAAGTTGATTGTTGCCAGGCTCTACGCGTCGTACTTTCAAAATAGAACTCGATCAACAGACCCCAACAGACAGTTGTACAGAATCTGGACGGGCAATCGTTAAGAACATTGCTATAAAACTTGAGGAAAGAAATATTTTCTTTCAATAATGCAGACATATTTTTAACCTAATGTTGATCTATGGCTAACCGAGAATGGAAAGGAAAGATCTTGCATTTTCAAGGAATCGAAAAATAATGAAGCACTAAAACCAAGAATAGGCGCCGCAGATGCTAAAGACGGCAAAAAGTATGTAGCTGTAATTAAGCTTATGAAATCGGGGGCGGGGGCGTGTCCCTTAGATTTTGAGTTTTTAAGTGCGCAATGCCCATACTTCCAAGGAGCATAAAAGACAGATGTCATATGAACTAACTTTTTAATGAATACAAATTGGTTATTAAATCTGAAGACACACAGCAAGTACAAGCATATCTGACATCGCGTTAGAGTTTTGACAATGTTCACGGACACTAAATTAGCAAGTCTGATTGCGCATCGATATGAGTCCAAAAATAGCATATATACGAAATAGTGATCACCATTCTACCACCCTAAACGCAGGGCAGGACACTAAATGAAATTTAGTTTTTCGTGTCTCAGCAAAATCAGTCAAAGGCATGTTATTGCTGTGCGAAGACGAACACCGTTTAAAAGACAAACCGAAAAGTTTCTTACTCTAAAATAACGAAAGTGCAATGTACCATTGAGGGAAGCCCTAACCAAATCTACGCTAGCGGGCTTAGACCATAGCAAGCATTTTGAATGAAATATAAAATTGTTTTATCGTGGGGCGGGGGCATAGAAATCCATAGGTAGACGCTTGTGTCTAAAGATCTCCACCATCCTGAGATGTTAGGCTTGATGATATTTAACAAGCAAAATACTGTATTAGTTGGAATTGCCCTAAGTGCAAACAACAGGATAATCCAGTTCATGGAAGTGGGAGACTGAGATAGAGAATAATACACATTCGACAAATTTGTAAAGAAAAAGATGACGATAAACCGCTTCATGCCCATTTTTAAATAATATATGATTCGCAGCTGAATATTAAAGGTAACAGATTAGATTTCTATCGAATGCTAAATATATTATATATTTTAAAAGCATGCCTATTCCATATTATCCAAAAGGTACCGCTAAAAAGAGTAATAGAAACCCCCGACATAAAACCTCAGATTAACAAACATTACGCATATGCCAGCAAGTACAAAGCTGACCTTTCAAAATCCAGCAAAACCAAACGAAGGTCATTCTGCTGCCCCTGTAATGCTGTTACATATGAGTAATACTGGAGCATCACAATAAGGTGCACTATCAGCGGGTACAAGTGTCGGTCTCTTAGCAACAGGTTTTGGTGCACCCGCAGCTTACCTCTAGGTGGTTTGTCTTTAGCTCTTTTGGCGTGTAGTTCATTAGCTGTAAGTGCCGCTAGCCAAAAATTAAAAACTAAACTCCAAAAGCACACAGCTTATGATTTCAACTAATAACAGCTAAACTAGTTCATTCAAACTGACAAATACATAATGCGCAAGTTGACTCAAACATCATGGACGAAGACTTTAATCGTTTACAGGCGATTTAGGATGACTATAAAAAAGCCAAAAGTTTGAGCTTCAAGACAGGCAAGGGCAAGTTTTTTCCTCAACAGCCAGACCCCGAGCAGATAAAAAAGGAATGGTTTAAAAAAGTAAACGAACATAAAACTCTGCTCAAAACAGCTCACAGTCACACAACAACAAAGTGCGTTTATATTATACTTCAAGTTTATGAGTCCAATCACAAAAGACCGTTGATATTGATTCTGAATAAGAATTTTTTTTAATAATTTAGAATCACTATTTGGGACCAGACGAATTTTTTGAACGGAATGCCTCGAGGGGGAGCGTTTGTCAACAGCTTAAATGATATTGATCTAGAAGTCATAGATCCAACAAACGTACAGGAAGTGTTGTGCCAGCTATTTTCTCACGTACCAGGTAAACATAACAATAACCCGCCAGTAAAAGACAGTTAGCTGTTTTTAGACTATATACATAAATTGAAGAAAATCTGCCAGTCTGGTCTCAACTAGACAACAGTTTATGTTTTTCCCTTCACGTAATGACATAACCAATAACCTCCCGGTTGGCAGACCAACTGCTTACACAGTTTTGATGTGGGGCTGCTGAAGAAGCCAAATGAAGGCCTCTTCGGATGGTCAATAGAACGAAGTCTCGAGATCAGAATAAAACAGGCCTAAGTATGAGCCGATTGTTTGGCATGGGGGGGAAGTCCTACATTCCACTACCTCCAGCATGAGTCGCAAAAAAAGCAGTTGTTTAAAACAAACAGAATAATTCAGACAACAAATGGTTTATGTGGTGTGTTCTCGCAAGTTGGCATTCATGTATTGCTAAAAACGGCATAGAGAAGTATCTAAACTAGAACCTTAAACAATAGATCATACTTTAGTGAATATCCTTATCCCATTAGCAGGGATCCAATTGATCATGTGAAGAACAAAACAAACCAAAAACTGTTAATGAATACACAAGGATGAGGATACAAATTTGCGCCTATTAGAGTGTCTAAAGTACAGCCCAAAAATAGGTCGACCCAGACAAAAGCCCAGTGGACTTACTCTAATGTCTTCGCCAACAGGGCTAACCACATTACACAGTGATACAACAAATGAGTAGACTGTTAGAATATACTAACAAAAAAACATAGCAACCAAAATTCTGTAGAAAAAGTTTACAAGCAATGCCATCAGTTTCAAGCCGCGAGTGAACATATAAAACATTGAAAAGCTCTGTAGACTGTAATCCAGAACTAATACCTAACACCCCACGCCGGATCCTAAAGTTAGTTTTAAGAACTGGAAACGCTGCAAAATTTCTCCCTAAGTTGTTTAGCGCAGAACTACGAGTCCGCTTTATTTCCTTATGAAGCCAACCCCCCAGAAACCTTCCAAACCATCTTAATGCGTAATCATCAGATATGTTCATTGCCTTCATATTGACAGTCGGAGGCGTTTCATTTCAAAGCCAGAATTATATAGAGGGTCTAATGCCATGCAGGATCCTTCTTAGAACGCAAGCCAGCAAGTGCGTAACGCCTGTTTCTAATGACTGAATGCTCTCAGACATATTATACTCCTGAAGAACACCTACAATATGACCAGCCACTCACTGTTGAATTTGCGGTTTAGGCCTCTCATCAGATGGAGAGAATCCAACATAAGATACCACTGATCACATTAGCGAAAGTCAGAGGAGCGCCATAACATAAGCTATCTACACACTAAAGTTTGAACCAAAGACAGGGAAGCTGCCCATCTTCTACATAACTAGCGAGGTTACGACACTCATCTTATATTGCAAGCAGAAACCACTGCCCTTCCGGGTGACCAGCAAAGCCACCGTACCACCGACCCTACCTGAGTTTCACTTTAAATACCCAGACTAATATGCAACTAATCCCCCCCTGAAGGCAACGTGTTGGAGTCACAGGCTATGTCCTTCAAAGTACAGCCCAATAACAACGCAAATTTTGACCCAACACTTGATAGACAGTGGGCGTAAACCCTAATGATGTACATGAACAATTGGGAAGGTTTTGCAAAGATACACATATACTACCTCAAGGCGCGTTCTTTCTAGTCAATCGCGGAAAGGCACATCAGTGAATATCAGATTAACGCCGCAATCACAAGATGCGTGGCAGATGTTTAGAATAGTAAACCATGGATACAATCCCTGATTCTTACTGGAGGCATGCTACATGTTTGTTTGGCGGATACTTTAATGAAAATTATAGAAAGACCAGCATGAAACTTATAGCCTGATCCCGCGATTACAAATATCTCGCCCGTTAAGTGATTTATGGAAGCATAACTTAAAAGAGATAACTGGAGTAACACAAAGAATCTAGTAGTCAGATTACCAATGATTCAGATGATTGAAAACGATTGCGTGGAGGAATTAGTATGGCGTCGCAATCATCCAGTAAAGCAAACAACAACTACTTGGATGAACTATGATCCAATTAACAGGACTAACTATCTTATGAATTTAGAATGCAAACCTCAGTATGGATTGGCAATGGCGCAATCCACATCCACAACGTCAACATTACAAATGCACACAGGCGGCGGTACGAATAAATAATCACAGTCATAAAGTTGGTAGACCAGTTTAAACGGCCCGATCAACAGCGTGGAAACAATTCTAGAAAGTTGAACTTAGAATATCCTCATGCAATCCATGACCTGCATAATGACTACCCATTAGCAGCAGAAAGTCTAAAGACGAACCAATGAGAGCCGCGTAACCTTGAGCCTAATCTTCGCTGCAAAAAAAATTATGTCTGCCTTACCGACTATTCAACAATTTTTATTTAGACATGGGTTGAAGTTGAGAGCAGTTCATCGTATAATAGCTTTTGATACAAGAAGCACCGTTCATGTAACCATACATCATGAAAGAACACAGATCCTTAGAATCTAAATCCCCAGATGCTTCAGAAAAAGCTTTTTTCAAGTTGATGAACAATCAGCTGATTCGGAAAGACGCTGAAAATCCGCACAAGCGCAAAGAAGTCGCGATTGGTCCACCAAGATAACGAAGCAATTAAGCCTACTCAAAACCTAATTATCATACTTAAAGAAGATTCATGAACACCTTATTGGCATAATGGATTGAGAAAAAGAAAGTACCAATTGACAAACCTGTAATTAATGGGTTTACTGTTTTAGAATTATCAAAGCTTTATGATGTTGGAATTTCTTTATGACTACATTTAAGCCCTTGTATCCAGATCCAAAGTACTTTAACACAATACAGATAGATTTGTTATAGATGTCCCTACTGAAGACATCTATAAAGACATGGAAATGGAAGTAGCTAAAGGGCATCTGGATGGTTAAGACACATCTGATCCCCTAAAGAGTCGCCTTACATTACACAGAAACCTTAATAAGAAGGTTTTAGGAAAGATGAAGATGGAATTATCCGAGGGGTGAATAAGGATTTATTGGGTTAAGGTCAAAATGTACAGTATTTCGAGCAGGAGATCATTCATAAGAAAGCACAGGGACTATCTCGCATGTTAGTGCAGTCAAACATATCACAACACTACAAAGAGCATAGTTTTTGAACCCATAAGACTTTTCATCATGACAACGTAAAACTACGATCTATCTACATGAGAATCAGCACAACAGTTGTAACAAAGAAGTCATTAGACAGAACAAACACTAAACGAGTATTTGTAAAACCAGAGTTTCATAGCAATCGGCACTGGAGAACAACATAATTATATTTCTTCTTCACCGAGGGCTTCACCGAGGGGTTTATATTTTTCATCAACTTTTATTATAAGCCAATCATATCTTCATCCAATCAGCTTGATGCGCTCGAATTTTTTAATTATTTCAAGATTTCTTTTCCCCAATTTGGGATTTTGGGTTGTAGGTGATCTGGATGTTTTAGCATGTATTGATTAATCCTCATAAATATATGTCTAATAACAGAATTTTTTTCAAATGATTCTTGTAACATTTTCAAGGTCTCTCCTTTATCATTCTTGTTTCATTCTGTGCTTCCATTTTAGACTCAAATATATTTCCTGCAAATTAATTAAGCAACTGGAACTGTGTCTGGCGGATTATCTGCAGTTCTTCCTTCACAAAAGATCTTTGAGGAGCGGTTGTTTTGTTGTGTCAGTTTCTCGTAAATAATACACGGGCGGATTCATTTTTTACAATTCTTTTTATTTCATATGGATCAACACTCCAAACTGATCTGTTTGCCCTGATGCAGTGTCCCCTTCTGCTTCCCCCGGTAAATAAAGGTACCTTACTTTCAATCCAAACGGTAATAGTTTAGCCGGATGAACTGGCGTCTTCAGCAACATCTATTGTTTGTTTTTGATTGCTTGTACTGGTTTTAGCCCTTTAAATCTTCATTATTCATTGCGCGCAAAAACTGAGGGCAGTCTTCAACCCATTCTGTGTTGCGAGAATTGTCAATCAGCTCTCTGTGATACTGGTAGGAGAAAAGTCTTTCAGATAACTGTTTGTTAAAGTTTTCAACTAAAGCCTGTGATCTGTGAACTCCTGGGATGCCTCTTTTAATGGTTACTCGATGTTTTAACAATAATTGATTCACTCGACCTTTAAATTCTTTTCCATCATCGACTTGAATCATGCGAGGATAAGTTAAGGGGCCTCGTTGGTATATCAGTTGTATAGCGACAGCAACAGCAGAAGCACTCTTTGTGTTAATGGTTCCGCATCTTATGTATCTTGAAGCTATGTCAATGACTGTGAGTGCGTACTTAAATCTTTTCGCCTAATCGTATCATGGGGTAAATATAGAAGATCCATTTGATGGGTGTCGTTCGGTATTGTATTCACAAAGTGTGGTCTCTGTATTCGTTTAGGCGCAGGTAAATAAATTTGCCAAATCGCTTGTTTAGATAACCATCCTTTGCTGTTGTTCACTGACTCCCGCTGCTTGGCTTAGCTTTTTAATTGCCGTTATTCCCTTCCAATACCTTTTGGCGAATAATAGATTTTGTTCATTTTTATTCACCAATATTATGTGCAACAAAATACACAACGGTCATGCCAAAGACGATAAACACAATTTCTTGCATCTTTTGTTTTTCTGATGGCTGATAAAAGTCACTGAATTTGGTGGGGGCAATGTCTCGATTGGTTTGCCTGTTTACAAGATAATATTCTTTTATGCTTGATCAACGTCTTTAAATGTGTAAGCTGCATGCCCCTGTTTTTTCAGGGTATCGTTAATAAAATCTAACTGCTCAATTCTCTGCTTTTCATATTTATCTTGTGCTGCAGCTAGTTGCTCCATAGCTTTGTTATGTCTTTTTCTCTCGCCGTCATCCCGTAGTTTACTAAACGCGTAATTACTTCCGCTAAAAGCAAGCGCATTAACCACAGCGCCGCCTATCATCATTACGAATGAAGCCATTTTTTATAAATGTATTTTTTTAATTTACATATCAATACTGTCAGGAATTATTTTTTGCTTGACTAGAAAATCTTTCGTAGCAAACGAAGCTGCAATGATAGCAATTAGCTTTGCCAAATCCTCAAAGTCTAGTTTGCCAAGATCCGCTGGTTTAATTCTTAACAAGCTTTTAACCAAGCATTGTGTATCCTATACTTAGGCCTCCAATAACAGCAGAATGGTATACAAGATTGGCAACAGTCTTTTCAGCGCTCATTTTTTAAAAACAAAATAATTATAATTAATAAAAACATGAACACCGATGATCTATTAAACCTTCCTGAACTTATGATTACAATGACCTGGTTGATGAGCAAGCTATTATGCCAAAAAAGGAAAGGCTGTATTCTTGGCAGCATGTGGAAAAACAAAACAGTTCCTTGGGAATGAATTCAGCATAGAACAGATTCAACAAATGTCGCCGCAAGACATTAAAAGTAATCATAACAGGTATGAAGCGCAACTAGGATCAAGAATGGTAAAAAGTGTCGGTCAAACGGTTCTTAGTTTGTACACTAAACTAGTCAGTAGATTTGCTCCCATTGATTCTGAACAAGACTTTATGTATGATTTAACGCAGGATCCAGTTTTTAAACAAAGTCATTAGAGTCTACTAGGATGTGATCTATACTACAGATTTGGAACATTGTTATCGCCATTAATCATGGGATTAATATACTTTTAATCATATAGATTTTATTTCCCTTCAAAATGACCGAGCCAGAAAATCAGCAGAATCAGAAAACATTGGATCAGGCGGAGAAAGTGACCTCTAAAAGGCTTCCTCCATCCTGGACGTGTTGCAGCAGGAAAAAATTAGCAGAGTTGAACAAACGAACAAAATTAATGTTACAGAATGAAAAAGTGCCAGCTGTTTCAATGCCTGCTTTAAAAACGCCAGAACAATTAATCCTACACCAACGCCAGGTTGCCTACACCACCAAAGCCTCACAGAATTTTCTTAAAGCAATTGTCATTTTTGGCGGCATTGCTGCTGTTGGGGGCGGTTATTACGGTTATAAAAATATATAAACAAAGACACCAAAAACCAAAGCAACCAAACAATCTCCGCCATTAAATATAGAAGATAAACAAAACCCCCAACAACAAAAGATCATTTTGATCCATTTCAGATACAATAATACTTTAAAAACTTAATAAATAATTATAAGTTGACTTAAATAGAACTTGGGTGTACTTAAAGGATGACTTAATTACAAACTTGAGGTGACTTAAGTTAAGAACTTAAGGTGACTTAATCAAGAACTTATTAAGAACTTGATGTGACTTAAGTAGAAACTTAAAGGAACTAATTAAAAACTTAATTAAGAACTTAATTAAGAACTTAATTAAGAACTTGGGGCAACTTAATTAAGAATTAATTAATAACTTGGGGTGACTTAATTAAGAACTTAATTAAGGACTTGGGGTGGGGGCGGGGGACGTGCGTGCGTGGGGGTGGGGTGGGGGGACTGTGCGTGCGTGGGGGTGGGGTGGGGACGCGTGCGTGGGTGGGGGTGGGGGACGTGCGTGCATGGGGGTGGGGTGGGGGACGTGCGGCGTGGGGTGGGGTGGGGGACGTGCGTGCGTGGGGGTGGGGTGGGGGACGTGCGTGCGTGGGGTGGGGGTGGGGGACGTGCGTGCGTGGGGTGGGGTGGGGGACGTGCGTGCGTGGGGTGGGGGGGGGGACGTGCGTGCTGTGCAGGACGTTGAAGCAAGTTTTCAGGAAGAATGTTTGCCGGGCGGTTACAGCGTAACCGTTACTATTTTTAGAAGCCCGTCATACTATCGTCATTAGTCCAAACCCCACCACGCATACCATATATGGCCTTGGCCTCACGCGGTTTACAGCGTAACCGTTACTATTTTTAGAAGCCCGTCATACTATCGTCAGTAGTCCAAACCCATACCATATATGGCCTCAACAGCCTAGCCTTCGCCGCTAAACAGGCGGTTACAGCGTAACCGTTTCTATTTTTAGAAGCCCGTCATACTATCGCATTAGTCCAAACCCCACCACCCATACCATATATGGCCTCAACAGCCTAGCCATTCGCCGCTAAACAGGCGGTTACAGCGTAACCGATTTCTATTTTTAGAAGCCCGTCATACTATCGTCATTAGTCCAAACCCCACCACCCATACCATATATGGCCTCAACAGCCTAGCCTTCGCCGCTAAACAGGCGTTACAGCGTAACCGTTTCTATTTTTAGAAGCCCGTCAAAACCAGCTTGCAACTGGCTTTGGCAGAGTTACAGCAGTAATTGCTGTAGCCGAGCTTTTATGGCGGCTCTAATCGCCAGTAGTAGTACATCCGTCATTGTATATTTGGAGCATTTATATGGAGGTAGTGCTGGCTACACACACTCCTCTCCATACTGGTAGATGTACTAAGGTCTGCCTAACCCTATCTAGTTTGTTTGCCAGAACCCCCGAAAATCGCCATTCAGTTGCATAAGTGCACACTTGAAGGCAGATGAACTGGTTAGAATTAGAAAAGTAGAAAAGTATACACATCTTAATACAGATCAACTTGCCACATGAACACTGAATTTGTAGTTAACAATCAATCAAGTCTGATACAAACTGGGAACATTTTTACTTGGAGGAACAGCAAAAATGTTTCAAATATAAGTTTTTTAGCATACGAATCAGCCGTGTTTACCTCCGCCTAAAAAATGAACGCCATGTTTGATGCGTTTTTTTGTTTTTTAAACATGGCTTTAGCTGTCTCAAGCCACGCCCAACAATCAACGCGTGATGGATTGTTTTGCTTCGGCCGACTTTCAACAATGCAGCGCGCCATTTTTTAAATAAGGAACCATCTCCATCGATAGTCAAACACGTATTAAAACTGGCTATATTTTGTTCAGCAATATTGCCTTCAACGTTTTCATTTCCTTGAACCAACAAACCTTTAAGATAGTCGTCCATTTCCAAAGCAGTCAGTTCACTTTTTTTCCTTTCTAGAAAAGCAATGCTTCTTTTCGGTTAACTGGTAAAGAACATGCTTCGCCCAGTCCTTTTTTGACAAATACTGTAACATGCTAGTAAAGTAAGCCTGTGAGTCTTGAATAGCACGATTCTGTTCTTCGGTAAACCGTTAGCCATTTTAGAATAACACAACCAAGCACAGTAAGAGCACAGTAAACCGCTCCTGCTCGTCCGGCAGTCAGTGGAAGAATGATGAAACCGGTGTTGGTTAACCTGGTCATGTAAGCGCCATAAGCCCTTCACTTAATTGTAACCCCCTCGCTGATTGGTCGGGCCTGTGACATCGGCCCATCGCGTGTCGACGTGGCAGCCTCGATGTGGTAGTGTCAACGTGGCAGCCTAGAACATTAGCTGATGCAATATGTTGCAATGCGCCGCAAGCCGGTGAAAGAAGAAACGCAGTAGGCTCGCGAGGCGTGTTTTATTGATTTTTTGGTCACATAGGGAGACACACAGTTTGTAAACGGATCGCTCAGCCTGCTGACTTACTGCGTCGTTATAATTGTGTTGTCTTGGTCTTGCAAAAAAGGTGACAGACAACCAACTGGTAGTACAGACTGTTTGAGGAACGCAGACACTATTTATTATAGATGACTGTTCAGCAGAAAGAAACACTTTGTCAAAACTGGCTTTCAGTGGCAGACATGCGGGATAAGTGTGTGGATTTTATGTCAAAAATATACACAGTATGTATGTTTGTAGGGTTTACTTGTCAGAGAACTATAAAAGGGGCACTCTGGAGTCAGCCGGCCGAACCTTGGGTGAGGCCGGGGTGAGCCAGAGTGCCCCTTTTATAGTTCTCTACAAGAAACCAAACATTGTCACAAGAAAATGGCAGAAAGAATCCTGTATTTGGGGAAAGAAAAAAAAAGATGTTTCCTGTTTTATCAGTTGTAAAAATTGGGTTAGTAGGTTGGCTTCTATAGAAAAAATAATTTACAATTTTCTAATGTTGTACTAATACTACTCCGTCTTGTCTGTGGGCAGCTGCTACCGATACACAGCATATCGGCAACTGACTCGATTTGTGTGGGGCCTCCTGGGAAAGGACATTCGGGTAGTGCTGCCATCATGTGCTGTCGTGAAAATCAGGGATACCTTTCCGAGTGCTGACGGCAGATACACCGGCTACTTGGAACCAGAGTGACAGATTTTGCAAGCCCCTTGAAATTAAACTTGACAAACAGTGCTTGAAACCCCTTTTTAGTTAGAGAAGATTGTGCCATCCATTGTTTCTGGAGAGATGTTGATGATATAAAAAATTGTACATCACAATGTTAAGTCATGCATTTTCATTGGTCGGAATTATTTTATTCAAATCATTTCATACGAGTCATGCAGGATAATATTTAGAGTAATACTGAAGTATTCCATGCGCGAACACATTATGTTTGACAACGGCACAATTTCAATTTCATCCTCAATCCATTCACTTTGACAGCATATCCACATATTCGCCACAACCTAGGTTTCCTTTCACAGTTTCCAGTGTCAGTCACATCTTGTTGTAACGAGAGCGGTGCTGCTGAACGGCATCCTCTTTGTTGGTTTTTGTGATGGATGCACACATAGGGGGTGGAATCGCTTGCTGCTGATGTTGTACAAGCACCCTCTGTTCCATGTCGGTCAGGCTGCATCTTGAAGCCAACCGGATCACTCAGGCGCACAAGTCTCTGGACATAATCTGTGGGCATGAAAGCATAATTTGGTTGATGCTTTTCAGCAAAAATGATGAACAAAATGCAGTAGACTGTACAGTAGTTTTTTTATATATATTAAAATCCTGAAAAAATATCCAAAATGAGGGCTTGAAAGGAATGGATCCTATTAGGGTGTTTAAGAAGGGCAACGTCTGCTAGACGTACGTCTTGATAGGGAGGTAGTTTTATAAAGGGGATTCCTCTGTACATACTTGAAAGCGCCCATAATAAGAAGTGTACTGTGTGCTTTTGCTCCGTTATCCATTACTTTTTGGCTACCACAGATATGGCATTGGTGATTGGTTTGTTTCACATTATAATTTGCCCTTTACACAATAAAACATTATGAAAATACAGTCGTTACCCCCCACACCCCCAATAAAACCTTAAAAAATCGCCCAGAATTAGATCTAATAATGGGTAGGGGTCTTGGGGGGGGGGGGGGGGGGGGGGGGGGGGGGGGGGGGGGGGGGGGGGGGGGTTTATCTTGGGTATGGAGGGAGGGAGTGGGGGAGGGTAGGGTGAATGGACAAGGATGGGGGTGAGTCTGGGTGGGGGGGGGGGGGATGGGGGGAGGGGGGGGGGGTGGGGGGGGGGGGGGCTGGGGGAGTGGGGGGGGGGGGGGGGGGGGGGGGGGGGGGGGGAGGGGGGGCCAAAGGGGGGGGGGGGGGGGGGGGGGGGGGGGGGGGGGGGGGGGGGGGGGGGGGGGGGGGGGGGGGGGGGGGGGGGGGGGGGGGGGGGGGGGGGGAAAGGGGGGTGGGGGGGGGGGGGTGGGGGGGAACGAGAAGGGGTTTGGGGGGAAGGGGGGGGGTTAGGGGGGCAGGGGGGTAGGGGAGGGGGATAGGGGGGATTTTAAAGGGGTTCCGGAGCGGGCAGGGGGACGTGGGGCCCGGGTTGGGGGGTTGGGGGGGATAGGCGGTGTGGGTCACATGGGGGGCGGGGGAATGGGGATGGGAAGAGGGTCCCGCCAATAACTAAAAAAAAATTCCCCAGAAATTTAAAAGGGCTTTGGGAGGGACTTTTGGGGGAAGGGGGGAAAAGCTGTGTCGCATGTAGATGAAGAATGTACATTCTGGACCAAATATGCAGATTTCCTTAAGTTTGGACAATATGGTCTCTCATGGCAATATAAGAAGTGCATTGATACTTAAAATGTGACATTCACAACAACTTAATTCCTGACCAATTGTGTCTCATTGTAACTATGAAGAATGTGACATTTTACTTAAATGTGCATGGACTCCTTAATTTTCCATGACCAATTGTGTCTCTCATTGTCATACAAAGAAGAATGTGACATTTACTTACCAAATGTGGCATTGACTCCTTAATTCCTTGACACACAAATTTTCCTTTCCCTAGCTTCCCCGAAGGCACTTTGTAGCGTAGTGGGTCCATCCTTCCTTTGTGCATTGAGGTCGAGTGCTGTTTTCATTGAAGTGAACTGCGCCATATGCTTCTGTAAATGGTTAAAAGGATATTTGTGCTTAATATATTTTTAAAAAGATATTAAGGCAAAAAAAAAAAGAAAAGGGGTATTGTTAAACATACCCTGACTGACACAAATTTTGTTATGCTGACCTGATCTTTTTCTCCGCCTTGAGAAAACGACAAAGATTGAAATATCAACAATGATATCGCTAGCAATGGGTACTAAGCTCACTACATAAAAATGGCATCGGATTCGCCATCACGGACAGTGCCAATGTTACCCTAAAATATGATGACAATGAACAACTTTTAAAGAATCGTCCAACCCTGAATATTACATGGACATTTACTTCTCATATATGAAAACCTTGTCATTTCCTGTGGAGTGAAAGAGCTGAACTTTTCACGCTGGTTTGGTTGCCCGACTTGGAGATTATAAAAAAAAAAGGAAAGGAAGAAGACCTTTACCAAATCAACCTTTTTTTGTACAAGTAACCATAACCTTTTCCTTTTTGCAGGACTTGGGGTCAGTGGGAGCTAATTTTCATTAACAATTAAAAAAATTACTCTTTTTACCCTTGTTTAAAAATCCTTACTTATATTTTGTATATTGTGGTCATTAAAACTGGGTTTTCTTTTTTACTTTTATATAAAACTCTAGGATCCACCCACTCTGCTGTTGTTTCCCACCATCCTCCCCCCTGCGCCCCTCCGTCCATTCACTCCCCGTATTTTGTCAGTGCGTCTTGCCCCATCGTCCAGTCTACTTTGGTGTTTACAATGCTGGCGGGAGATCTGATCCAACAGAAAGTTTTATATGCAACCGTGAGGGCCAAATTCCAAACCTAACTAAATTGACCGCAGGTGGCCAGACACACTGACCAGACCCAAAGATGGTCACACACACTTTGCCTCACTGTCATAATGTTATAGATATGCCCAAAAACTATAAAATATGAATAATATAGGATAAGTTTACCTGTGTACCATCCCATCATAGGAAATCCAATCATCATCGAGCGAAGAGTTTGAGCCTCGAGTGAAAGGCCTCAATGAGCAAGGAAAGCAAGTTATGAGGTCCAGGTGTACCTGGTGGGTAGCTGTGGGACAATCTCGCAGCAGCATGTAGAAGACTGGAGGAGGACATATCCAGTGTTAGTTACCCCCGAACACTTTTGCTGCCATGAAAATTAGAGAAAAGGACGATGAACTTAACAAGTCTTTCTTATTTCCGTCACGTATTTTCACACACAATCTTAAAGTGAAATATTAGCCGGTGTGGTATAAAAGTAAAATTAGCCTTGATAATTATCGTATTCACTTTTTTTCACTTTTTTTTTTTCCATAAGTGGTTGGTGCCTGAACACGGTTTATTGAATAATCTGAGTAATTACCAGCTCCCCCCAGCTGCAATGTGTTGGCCACTAAAACTGGAAAAAAAAAAGTTATCTTTGTTGCTTTCATGCGCGAGAAACGTAACTACTACGAAAAAACATGTTATATATGTAACCATCATTTGCATTAAGAACACTTTTAAAAAAAACAATCTATTAACATTCATACTTTGCAATTTTTGTAATTCTTTCTGAAACAAAAGAATCGGCGTAATTAAACAAACAAAAATTCAAACATGAAGCCGAACTTCTGGAGAAAGACCAAATCTGAATCCCCATATAGCGCCAAGTTATGTAATTCCTTTGGAATTTTGAGATGACTTTCCCATGGTTTTCTGGTGCCACTTATTCGAAATCCCAACGATTTTTTTTTAGATTTCTTCTGGGGTCTGTCTTCTGGGTCATCTAAAACCTGGAATATACAATACAACACGAAAGCAGTTGCCTAGCCCTCACCCGCCCCCGTTTACCCACTTTTTTTTTAGGGAGTGGGCCCACAAAAATTCCATCACCACAAAATAACTCTTTAAAAAAAAAAATTAAAACAAGAACTCTTAAAACTATAAAAATTAAAAAAAAAAAAAAAAATTAACACTAAAAAAAAAATTTTAAAAACGCCATCCTTGGAACACAAACATTAAACCGGAAAAGTTGGGGCGATTTGTAGTATCTGGAGTTTTGAATGACTGTACAAACACAAATTGTTTCAAAAGAGTGGTAACTGAATTCTTTTTTTTTTTTAGGGGTTTTTTTTTTTTTTTTTTTTTTTTTTTTTTTTTTTTTATTTTTTTTTTTTTTGTGTGGGTGGGGGGGAAGGGGGGGGGGGGGGGAGGGGGGGGGGGGGGGGGGGGGGGGGGGGGGGGGGGGGGGGGGGGGGGGGGGGGGGGGGGGATGGGGGGGGGGGGGGGGGTGGGGGGGGGGGGGGGGGGGGGGGGGGGGGGAGGGGGGGGGCGGTGGGGGGGGGGGGGGGGGGGGTGTGGGGGGGGAGGGGGGGGGGAGGGAGGGGGGGTGGGGTGGGGGGGGGGGTTTGGTGGGGGGGGGGGGGGGGGAGGGGGGGGGGGGGGGGGGGGGGGGTTTGGGGGGAGGGGGGGTGGGGGGGGGGGGGGTGGGGGGGGGGGGGGGGGGGGGGGGGCGGGGGGGGGGGGGGGGGGGGTGAGGGGGGGGGGGGGGGGGGGGGGGTGGGGGGGGGGGGGGGGGGAGGGGGGGTGGGGGGGGGGGGGGGGGGGGGGTGGGGGGGGGGGGGGGGGGGTGGGGGGGGGGGGGGTTTTTGGGGGGGGGGGGAGGGGGGGTGGGTGGGGGGTGGGGAGGGGGGGGGGGGGGTATGGGGGGGGGGGTGGGTTGGGGGGGGGGGGGGGGGGGGGGGGGTGTGGGTGTTGGGGGGGGGGTGGTTAGGGGGGGTGGGGGGGGGTGGGGGAGGGGGGCGGGTGGGGTGGGGGAGGAGGGGGGGGTTGGGGGGGGGGGGGGGTGGGGTGGGGTTATTTATTTCTTTCTCATAATTTTAGACTTTTTGCTGTGAATATATCGGAAAAATCGTAAGGGTAAACAGCCTTTTTAAAATAGAAGAAAAAAACAAACACATCATAATGCAGTGTGATACAGTACAATTATATTTGTACTGACCTTCCTTCAGCCACTTTTTTCCGCCGGCTCTGACCTTCCAAGGAAGGTGTGCACTTTATGAATGCTGACCCTTCAATGGTCAGCTAGGTGTGCAGAAAACGGTTCACAAAGACGCCACTTTTCCAACATCAACTTTCCCATCAGCCTCAGAGTGGAGACACGGTCCAGTAACAAGTTGGTTGATGATGGACCGAATCCAAAGTGACAGCTCCTGCAGTCTTCGGTGTTGGCCCACTTTTAGTAGTTTTTCTTCAGTCCGTAATAAAATTATTGCACAAATGTTTTAGCATCTATTTCCCTGAATACTTTGTTTTGGGATTTGCCAGGGTTTTCATTATAAACCATTAATTTGAAATAAACCACAAATATTTTTATCGCCATGTAAAGAATTTGACCTGGATACACTGATTTTTCCTCTCACTCAGCACCAAGTTCCATGGAGTGTTGAATGAGACAAGAAACTTGAAGTCCAATGTGTCCACGTTTAAACAAGTGGCAAAAAAGTATTCATTTGTTTAAACATTTACACACCTTATATTCTCTTATTATCATCAGTTACAACAATCGCAAAGCAAATGGATTATAGAAAAAAAACCAACGTGTGGTCCCTAGGGATAAAGTAAGGCCACTGTAAAGACAAAAGTTAAAATATCTGACCTCAGCTCCTGTACACAACAGAATTCAAAATGAATAAAAATCCTGCTTTGCATTGATAAATGGAAGCGGACAAGGAACCATACTTTGCTCATTCATCAGATTACCAAACCGGCAGTTACTCAAACTAATAGGAGTTGCATGCCCAATAACAGTCGACCATGGCCCGAAACAAAATTAGGTTTTCTTCCAGTTTCCTGACTGAACCCTATTCTTCACCCCAGTCCCTAAACTTTTTCTTGATGGGGGGCCAATGGAAAAAATAAAGGTGTTCACGATTACACAAGCAAATGCATCACATGGGGTAGGGTGCGTCATATGAAGCATGAGGCATCTTCATTTGACCCAGTCTGTCAGTATAATTGGTTTATTGCATAACCTCAAGGAACTCCCTTTGCAACATGCCGAGACATCAAACCGAGCGGGCTTAAACACCTGCATGTTGTCTTTCATGTGCTTGATGGAAGGATTCCTGTCCCCACCACGCTCACACATCCCACCCTTATGTCCGTCATAAAGAAAGGCAGCGCTTCAACCCTTCCTTCTCATTCTGCAGCGCTTCCCCACATCCTCCTCATTGGCACTAAACAAAATGTGTCCATGTATCAGTCACTCTCAGTGTGTGTAACACCATATATACACATTTACTTCTAAATCAACACCAATCACCTAGTTAATGCTTAGACCTGCTTCGAAATTACATCAAAATGATCTTTAATGAGGTAAGAGAGTAAGCTGCCACATTTTCTGTCATCCTACCCCCTTAAAAAAATGCAAACAATAAACAAATGGGGAGGAAGAACAAACACATGCATAATGCAAAGGTGTGACAAATAAAACACTGCAAACACATTACAATAATGCATCAGAGACCGGACCCAATTTCACGTAACTGGATGGTACTAATTACAAGGCACCCTTATAAGACGCACCCCCCGAGTATTCACACTAAAAACAGACGTTGTTTATTTAATTTCCATACTCTATTGTCTGTCATAGTTCTAAGACTAAGGAATCTCAGTTTAGAGACAAAAGTAACGCATTGTAGACCGTTAAACAATGTGTGACAACTATCTAACTTACCTTTAAAGGAATAAAACAATGGGTGAACCTGAACCGTTGCGTCTGGTTCGTAGTCTGTTTCCCTAAAACATAACAAAGAAAAGTGGTTTACTCACTTATAATGACCTTTGTTGATAAAAAAAAAAAACAATATCTTTTCACTTCTTTTATCCATTACTTAAAAGACCATGTCTTCCTTTTAACATTCTTTCTGAATTGATAATAACATGCATAATTGTATTTGCACACACACACGCGTTCAGTCAGGTAGTAAAATAGAAACCCGCATAACGGTAAAGTTAATCATTATAATATTTTAAGTTTTCCATAACACTTTTGTTCAAAAGCTTAATAATGCATGATTGAGGGAAACCCATGCTCTAAAGGAAAATAACACATCTTTCACAACATGAACTTCTAAAATCAAAAGACATCTATTACATGTCCCTATTTGCAACACACAGCTGTAAATAGAATATAATTACTGTGTCTAAAGCAGCTGTTGGTCTGGAACGCCTGCACCCAGTTGAAATGTGCTGTTCGCTGCACGTGGATTATCAGCTGCAGCAGCAAGATCTTTTGTCGAATCAGAGGACTGGCAGTCAGCTCACAAAATGAACCTGTGTGCAAAAATTCTGCCTTTAACCCTGTGCACATGCACGCAGGCTGACATAACATAACTCACACTGGCACAAGCCACATTCATGCAACGCCACACACAACCCTCCTCAAAATGTGCTAGCTCTCAAATCGAAAAACGTGCTTTGAAAATCTGCTATCCCCCACTCCCGCTCTACCCCGTTAACTAGAAAACCGTGCCTGTAGGAGCAGAAAATGTTGCTACCCCCTTACCTCCCCCTCCCTATCCTGTAAACTTTCGTAGCTAAAGATGTGACAATATAACACAACACACACAACACAAACAAGAGTAATGTCACTGAATGTGATATTCGCTGAACATGTTGCCCAAAACGATATTGTATTACGACTGGCATGTAACAATACCATGTACATGATCTCCACCTTTAACTCTCCCCGCTAAAACATTGAGGTCTGAGGACAGATGTAACAAGCAATATACAAGATTTTATTTTAATTACTTTATGTTTGTCTGTATCTGTACGCTATGCATGCCATAGCCATCCCGCGTGGGTCTCAACAGAAAATAGCGACAACAGTTGTACTTTATAGTAAGGGGCAATGAAAAATTGCTAGGTGTAGCCCCAAGTTAGACTAGTCCTATTTCCTGATTGAATGAACTACAACAGGCCCAGGCGCCTATATATTCAGCAGCAACTTTGTACTTAGCTATTCTATACTGATTACTATAAGGCCTCTAAGTAGTACTAATCAATTACCCTTTGGCGCTCCCTTTTTTGCATAGGCCCCCCCGCACCTGACTCATTCCTGTAAAATGAGCAAACTCAACAGCACAGACGTCGTGACTTTTAACTGCGTGCCTGAGTGGGAGGCCTGGGTCGTCATTGTGGTTGTGCGACTCGGTGCTCATCTGGTGGCCTGTGGTCACACCCACTGGCTTTAGATGGTTGGCACTGAGCCAGGAATCAGACCTGCATGTTTTTTGATGCCCATGCTTCGTTTAATACATAGGCTCAAAGAGTAACATTCCGATTTGAAATTGCTTTTCAACAAATGGAAAGAAAATACGAAATGGCGTCCCAAACTTGGTCCAAAATCTGTCCGAATGTCTGACAACCTTACCCACTGTCCTCCATGATCGACTCGTCGCTCGGAAACCGTGCACAAACAGAAGCCTCGACTGTGCGAAACTGTTGCATTCAGCGCCACAACAGTACCCCCTGTTCTCGCATTTTCTTCTTTGAACGCTTTCTGAAATTGAGAGAGGTACGAATGAACGCTTATGTGTCATGGTTAAAATAAACTGGTTCTACGCGCTCTGAGAGTCAACTATGTTCCTGCGGACTTCAAGTAACGATGTCCACTGTCCGCGGTTTACTCAGTGCTCGGGTAATAGTTTTTCCAGGTGTATAAAAGAGGTTTTTATTAAAATAAAAACATTTACGATTGTTATGGGGGCAATGGCATCCCATGTGTTTAGTTTTGATGATACAAACAGCATAGTTACAGGCAATAACTTTTTTGTCCTCTTGTAGTCCTTTAAGGTCCAAATCTTGACAAGTCATTACAATGAAGACAGCTGAGTGTTTGGCCTGCGCTTCTCCCCCCCCCCCCCCCCCCCCCCCCCCCCCCTATTAGATTGTTCGTCTCTGTATTTGTCTGACTTTATTCAAGTTTTAAAAGCTGTGCCAGTCTTGAATAAAAGTTACTCTGTGTTAGGTTTTCTAGGACAAAAGTTACCCCACTTGGTTACTGTTTATTGTTTCCTGCATTAAAACCTTCTGTGCCCGTCTGCTTATTGTTCCATTTTCCATTGTGTGTGGTGTGTCCCCCGTCCCTCTCGTCAACCACATACCAAAGAACCCCCAGACTTATCTATCCGCCCCCCTTCCAAGACGTCAAATCCTTATTGACGCCACTCCTTAGAGCCAAGACGTCACATCGTGATCTGAGCCCGCCATTAACGCTCAAAGAGAAGAACAAGAGA
>JAFLJL010016464.1:0-15000 GCA_018398815.1 Conus ventricosus
GCCGGGCGTGGCTGGTGTGTGGAGAGGGAAGCCACAGTGGGATGACTTATTGTGTAGGGGGATTTTTCCCTTTGTGCGTGGGTACACGTCATGACTTACGTCCACGAGGACTGACTGTCCGTGTTGTGCGTGTGGGGGTGGGGGGTGGGGTGGGGGGGGGTGGGGGTTGGGGGTGTACGTGTGCTTGTGTGTGGCGTGTCTGTGTGTGTCTTACAGTCCATTGCAAATTTCCCTGGCGCGCGTGCGTGTGGTGTGTGTGTTGTGTGTGTTTTGGGGTGCGTGCATGTTGTGTGTGCGCGCGCGCGCGTGTATGTGTGTGTGTGCGGGGTGCGCGTGTGCATGCGCGCGCGTGTGTGTGTGCGGCGTGCTTTGCGTGCGTGCGTGTGTGTGTGAGTAGTAAGGGTAGGGACTTTTCAACCCCTTTTTTTGAGGACCTCGGAGAGGGACCTCCCCCGGTGTTGCGCATGCGCGGCAGGTGTCGCGGCAGGTGGGGGGGGGGTGTCAGGTGGGTGGGGGGGGCAGGTGGGTGTGGCAGTGGTGTGGGGGTCAAGGTCAGGGTGAGTCACGCTGGGCTCGGCGTCATGTGTTAATAAAAATTATTTATTTTGTTTTTGTGTTCTTTCAGGGTGAGTCACGCTCGATAATAAAAAAAAGTTTTTCTTGTTTGCTGACGTAATGGGGTTAAATAGATGGGGGTGTGTCGTGTTCCCTACGCGCGCGCGTGCGGCTCGATGGGACGCCGTGTTTGTTTTTTTTTTTTTTAAAATAAATGTTTTCTCGTTGCCGCGGGGTTAATCCGCTGACGTAGGCGTGTTAGACAGAGACGGTGGTGATGACAGTGAGATGATGCTATGATGAGCATTGTTCCATCAAGGTCCCCGTTGCTGTAACTCGTCCTCATTTTTGATAGGCAGCCAAGTAGTAAATCAAACAGGAGGCCCCATTAAAGATAACGACGCCTCTGATCGAGACCACCATTTGGGGTTTTTGCCCTTTTATTTCTGAGAGTGGTCGAAACAGATCACAGACACAAACATAGACGGAAAAACAGACAGACACACCAACAAAAAAACACACACATAGAGGGTGGTGGCGATGGCGGTGGTGGCGGCGGCGGTGTTAGAGAGAGGGGGAGAGAGAGAGAGAAGAGGGGAGAGAGAGAGAGAAGAGAGAGAGAGAGAGAAAAGAGGTGAGCAGCAGCTGGGTGTACCACGTGCCGTATTGGAAACACGCGCCAATGGTCAGCGGGGTGTACCACGCGAGGTATTTAAAATAAACGCGCCAAGGGCGAAGGCAGGTGTGTCAAGGACAAAGAACAAGAACAGCTGCGGGTCATTAATCAATACTACAGAACAAAAGACGCGGGGGGTGGGTATTTGAAACACGAGCCAAGGTCGAAAGGGGCGTGTCAGACACAAAGAACAAAGAACAAGAACAGCTGCGGGTCATTAATCAATACTACAGAACAAAAGACGCGTGGGGTGGGCGTGGCGTCGGTTATTATGAGACCAATCAGCAGTTGGAAAAAATGGGACAAAGGAGACGGTACCTCTGGGAAGGGAAGCGACACAGAAGCCCCTTTGGGTGGAGAGCGAGAAAAACGAAAGAAACAAGTCCGTCGTTGTAAACAAAACCATGGTGTTCATTTTTTTTTTGGCAGCGTGTTCAGAAAACGATTGTTGGCAGGCAGTGAGTCACAGCCACAACCAATGGGAAAGTCAGGTAGAGGTACACATAGAAAGATGTAGACATGATGGCCTGAACAGAGTAACCGAGTTGGTCGTTCTCTCTGCACATGTCCCAACATGTCATATCACGCAAGTCAGAAAGAAGGACAAAAAAATCTTGTTTCGTTTTGATGACCGAGGCTTGTCTAGAGCCCTGTGGTTATTACACGAGGCGTAAAAAGAAAGACAGATCTCCCTGCTCTTTATGTCTGAGAAGAAAAGAATGAGAAAAATTAATTTTAAAACGTTTGTTTTGTTCATGGAAAACTCCAAAAGCTGATCATCCCATTTGGGAGAACATCAGAAGGGTCCCAAAACAAAGTGTAGACAGATTGAACTTTACCCAGGGCGCTGAATCTTTCTTGTTTGCTGACGTAATGGGTTAAAAATAGAGGGGGGTGTGTCGTGTTGCTACGTGCGCCGCGCGCGCGCGCGCGTGTGTGGGGATCGATGTAACGCCGTGTTTGTTTTTGTTTTGTTTTTGTTTTTTCGTTGTCCGCTGACGTAGACGTGTTAGAGACGGCGGTGATGAATGCTTAGGATGATGCTGATGATGACAGGGAATCCGTAGACCCAGGAATAAAAAGAATGTCAATGTGGGTCGCTAACAGAAGAAGCTATGGATCCAAGATGGAAAAAACCCTTTACCTGTGTGATTGCTGGTCCAACGGGAAGGGGAAAAAACTGTTTGGGTCAAAAAGTTTATAAATCACATCCATGAAGTAAATGACACCACCACCCAATGAGATTGTGGGGTTTGTTACGGAGAGGGGCAGTCTGGATATCACTTTTGAAAGGGTCACTTTTATCGAAGGCTACCCAAAGTAGAAGAATGGGATGATCAGAAACGACGTTTGGTGGTGATGGATGACTTGATGAGCGAAACGGATAACAGGGTGACAAAATTATTTACGAAAGGTAGTCATCATCGCAACATGAGTGTCATGTACATCGTGCAGAATCTGTTGGGAAAACAAAGAACAAGGGACCATCAGCTTGAACAGTCATTATCTAGTGTATTCAAGAACCCAAGAGACGCCTCACAGATCACCCATTTAGCTAAAACAATGTATCCTGAAGATTGAAGTACGTTCAGGAAGCTTTTAAAAAGGCGACATCCAAACCCCAGGGTTTATTTGTTGTTTGACCTTCGTCAGGAGACACCCGTTTCATCTCCGTCTGAGAACACATATTATCCCCCCCGACCCATCAAGTCGGTATGTGCAGAAAATGATTTTCGTCTTCCAATATGCCATTTTTTTACCTGCAACGATATTTTTCTTTTTGGTGGAAAAGGAGAGAAGGATGTGTGGAGTTTGTATAACACACTTTTGAAGTCTTTGATACAGTGTACGCTGGAGTAACCCCTCCCGTTTCGTGTGGTGTCCTTCAGTGAGCCTTTGTGGTCTTTAAAGCGAGCGCCCATCTACACACGCGGTTTTTTGCGATCGGAACATTGACTCTTCACCACCATGTCGGCGCGAAATGAGAAGGAATCTACCCATGTTGCAGTTGTTGTGTGGTGCCAAGCCTGCTGTTTTTAAAGGGGGGCCCTGAAAGGGGCCCCCGCCAGATTTGATCAACGCCCTGAGTGAATGTTCCCTCAACATTTTAAAAGGCCACGTGAGACTGACTCCTGCCCAGAAGAAACATTTTGTGCAGATACAAGCAAGCTTACGCTCCCTGGCGAAGAAAGGAAAAACCAGAAAGAGAAAGAAGCAGATCTTGCAGAAGGGGGGATTTCTCGGTGCCCTCATCAAACCTGTCCGGGGGGGTGCTCGGAGGATTCCCTGGGGGATTGTAAACCCATCATGGAGCATACGAAGAAAATGATTTTAGTGGATCCTCGTGGCTAGACTCTGTTCGCGGACCTCCGTTCCTGATGCCACATCTGACAGTCTTAGGGACATGGATCACCCAGATCGTGATATATTAGAGAACAATGATACAAGCGCCGAAGACAAGGCTAATATGTATCATCAACCCTTTGGAATATTTGAAACGTTTTGATCAGTTTAAGGAAAAACCCACTGGGAGTAGTGACTGTTAAAAGACTAAACCACCCGCTCAACCCAACCCGAATCAGAAAACAGAGACGTTGATGACGCGTCAACTCCCACGTGGACGAGCGTGGAAAAGGGATGTTTGGAGAGTGTACCCAAACGATGAAAAGCAAAGCGGAGCGACTTTAAAACCGCGTTCGAATCACCCAGATCTGAAAGGGAAACCAGCGGGGGGAAAAATCATGTGGCAGGACAGCTGATTAAAAACTCAAAACCTCGTTGATTTGGTCAATGATGTGCTAAGAAAACGTAGCCACTTCCAACCTCTTTTGGGTGGAAATCCTTTGCCGCTGCTCTCAGTGATCCCAAAACGTCCCCCAAGTTTTAGTTGGAAACCCCGACCGTTGGAAGTTTATGACAACACAAATACCCGGCAACCCTGTCCTATTCTTCACAGTCTAACGGAAGGACCTGTCCGCGCAGGTTCCTCTTCCCCTCAACCCGTGATTTCAAACACCATCCATGCCAACACCCCCACCATCACTGAGAAACGTCGCCTTATCATCTATCAGAAGCCACGAGGTACAGAAGACTCTGACCCGTTGGAAGGGGAGACACCTTTTTCTTGGAAAAAAAAGACACACAGACGGACCCCGGGAAACAACAGAGATTAAGCAAGACGGGGGCCTTTGATGGCTTGGGAGTCCTACTGACTACACCCGAAATGGCTCCGCGGAAAAATAAGAAAAAAAAAATCGAAACAGAACAGAATGTTGGCGCAGGTTTAAACTACACACCACAACGCCCTGGATCTTTTGGTGGTGTTCACGCCTTGAAACGTATAACAAAGGGCAAAAGAGCTTTTGCTCAAAGAATGGTTGAGTCACGAAGATGCTTATACTCTTCATAAACCTTGCGACACAAGTTTGAGGGGAGGGCGTGTTGTTGTGGGAGGAATGGACCATCAATGGCAAGCTGACTGATTGACGTCCAACGCCTGAAGAAAAACAATAAACGGTTTTAGCTATCTGCTGACAGTCATCATGTTTTGTCTAAATATGCTTGGGTCGTTCCTTTGAAAAACAAGACAGGCCCTGTGATGGAAAGGGGCCCCTTTGAACGCATCCTTGAACAGGGTCGGAAACCCCTCAAACTCCAAACAGACAAAGGGGCAGATTTTCTGAACAAAAAAATTTAAAACGTTTTTGAAGGAAAGAAGAATACACTTTTTTTGTGACAGAAAACGAGGATACGAAGCCTCTGTGGTAGAGAGACTGAATCGCACTTGAAAGAGAAGCTCTGGCGCTACTTTACCAGAAAAAATACTTTTGAGATTTGTGGAAGTTTTACCACAGTTGGTAAAGGCATACAACCATTCTTTTCCCCACCGGCAGCATCCAGCGTGCTCCCGCAAAAGTGACAACACACAACCAAGAAAATGTATGGCAGACCCCTGTACAACAGCGACCAGCCTACGTCCTCCCTCCTCACCCTAAACAAACTAGGAGATCGTTTTACGCATCAGTAAACGAGGAAGACTTTTAAAAAAAAGGTTATTTGCCTTTCCCTTGGGTCTAAAAGAATTTTTTCACAGTCAGTCGAATAAAAAAGACCTCCCAGTGACTTACATTCTCAAAGACGATCATGGAGAAGAGCTTCAAGGAACGTTTTTGACCGGGAGATACAGAAAGTGGGGAGAAACAGATTTATCGTATTGAAGCGATCTTAAAGCAACGCAAAAAACGTAATGGACAGCGTGAATATTAATCAAATGGTATGGCTATGACTCTTTCATTCAATTCAAGGGATTCCCCAGACAGCACTGACCACCTACGCACACTGACCATGCCTGATCAGAACAACCAGAAGCAGCTCTGACTCATGATGATGTTTGAAACCGTCACTCTCCACGGGTCCAGAAATCTGCGTTGTGCGTGTTTTTTGGACGACGAGTTCCTCGCAGTGAAATTGTTTTTCGGTTGTCAGACGCTCCTGGTTTATGTGGGGGTTTGGGTGTGTCTCTATTTAATCTGAGTCGCGGTCAAGGAGCGGACAATTTGTGGGTGGCTCTTTTTGGGGAGTTGTCTGGGGTACATCCTTCCAACCCTAGCATCGACCCACGGCCAACGACCCACTGAAACCAGTATGTTCTATTTTGACGCTACCACAACAGCTCCATGTCGACTACCCCGATAACAACGCCAGTCACTTTTTCACCAAACTGCCTCAACCGTGTGACTTGAACGGAGATTACGAAGTGGGCCTGTCTGAAATACTGTTCACAACACGTACTTTAACATTGAAGAACAAGAAATTTGGATTCTTTTTCGCCCCGATGGAGAGTCAGATCAACAGTGGAAAGAACTACCTGCAGGATTGTATGAATCAGCAGAATTTTTGACGCATGTTTAAACCAAGTTTATCGACGGTCTGTAAAGAAAGAAAAAGAAGACAACATCAAACTGCATTATAATCGTGCTACCCGAAAGTGACAGTTAGACTGTATGAGGCTGATAGCGTTCTCCAGATCAGCCCCGCATTAAAATATCTTGGGTCTGGAGAGAGACATTATGTTTGGGAAAGGTGTCTATGAAAGTAAAAACCAAGAAACATCCCAACTAGGGTTAGAGGGTGTCTATGTCTACTGCGACTTGGTTCAACCACGTCCTGTTGGTGATGTGATGGTTCCCTTGCTCCGAATTGTCCCGACTGGGAATCAGAGCACTGAAGTCGTACATCATATTTTTAAAAAAACCCAACTATATTCCTCTGAGTAGGTTCCAGTTCAACACAGTGGAAACCCTTTTAAAAAAACCAAAGACACGGCAAACCTCTGTCATTTGACAAAGGAAAACCATCGCGACGCTTCACTTTCGACGCAGACGACCTGACGGCCTTTAAGAGAGGGTGCGTCACGTTCCCTTGAACACCGAGGGAAAAGTTTAAATGAAGACTATTACTGCCCCCCAAGCTGGTCACGGGCTTCCTGTGTTTATAGGAGGAAGAAATTACCGAGGGAGAGGTCTTGGAAACCTTCTAGGAGGACTCGGGCGTACTCTCATCCCATTGTTAAAAAGTGGGGGAAAAGGCTTTTACTGAAGGAAGGGACTCGAACTGGCATGCAGCTCGCGCAAGATGTGCTGTCTGGGCAAATGTGAAGTCCGCTCTCCAGCAACGGGGTAAGCAGGCCGGCAAACGTTTGTTCCAGCAAGCAGTGACAGAGTCACCAGCCCTGCGACACCACCCGGGTGAACCTGCTAGAGGCGTATAAAATTAAACGTCCCCCAACCAGCGTGGGTCACTCCAGAACGCGGCAAGGGAAGAAAAAGAAGACCACCAGGATTCCTCGAGACATTTTGGATAGACACCCTGTCATTGCTACACCACATTCGCGTGAAAGTGTTTAAAAACTGGACTTGACTTTTTTCTGTATGGGTCACCCAATCAGCGTAGAAGAAGGTGCATTTGTAGAACATCATCCACTAGCAACCTTGGCTCACGGCACCCCTTGAATTCCATATCAGCGTGCCACCTCAGACTTACGTGGATCTGAGCAATACCAATCTCCACAAACCGTGCTAAAGTGACAAAAGCCGATGGCCCCAGCCCTTTACGCCGGCACTGACGTTGCCCCTGTCAACAACTGGCTCCATAGTCTGTTTTCTCAGGTGGATGTCTCCCTGAAACGACACCCTGATTTCATCCGCAAACCCAAAACTTACCCCTATCGAGCGTACATCGAGTCAACATGAACAAAGGCAAGGATGCGAAAGACAGTCATTTGACAAGTAGTCTGTTTTCTCTGACACACCCGGTCGTCTTAGGACCCAAGGGGATAACAATGTCGCCTGAAGATTCGACGTGAGCTGACAGCTGGGGGTGAGAAGTGGATATGTTGGACGCCTTCACACAGATATATGCTCCCGGAACGCTACCTGATCAACGAGTGGACGTCAAACTCAGACTCATCCCCTCCAAAAACGCCTTCAACCTCATGGCACATGATGGTGGTGCGGGTGCGCCCTATAAAAAGTGTCATCAACTCCACGCTTCCCTGTTTTGTTCGCAAAGTGAAACTGAATCCACCGTTTCCTTGGCTCACGAAAAGGCGCTGGAAAGGGTACGTGCAAGTACCCCTTAAGAGAATCGTTTAGAAGACCTTCGCTATCCCCCAAGGCAACTTCAGCGCCATCCAAGACAACCTCTTTCTCATCAGACCCCAAACAAGATCGTCATCGCTCTTGTACACAGCGCGGCATTCAATGGGGGGTCCAACAGAAATCCATTCCACTTTCAACACCGCCAACTTAAATTTTTCCCGTGTCTGTACATTTGGGCGGGGCGCCAGATTCCTGCCAAGGCCCGACCCCCCGGGTTTTGAACAGCGGCAGTTTGTGAGGGGCCCACCACAGTCTGATGCTGGGCACGGGGGTGGTGAACAGAGACGCTGGAAACACCATCAAGTATCAAGATTATGATCGAGGATACACCCTGTATGCTTTTGATCTGACTCCGAGTTTTGCGGATGGAGACCACATTTGAACGGTCAGGAGTGGCGCACTTCGTCTGGAAATGAAGTTCTCTCAAGCTCTGGCTGAACCTGTCCATGTGATTGTGTATGCAAGTTGGACAGTAAAGATCGAAATCGATCGCGCCCCGCCAAGTGCTGACAGACTTTCAAAATGAATAGTGTGGACATTGTCGCTGTGTTGACTAAAGACATTCACGCCGACGTGTCTTTGGGGAATATATGCAAGGAACAAGCTCCCTCTCTATTTTACCACCCAACGACCCCCTCGCCTTGGTGATTAACCCCCGACCACAGCTCTGGACCCGGAGAACATTGGGGCAGTGTTAGGGTTTTATGGTCGTGGTAAAGCAGAATATTTTGACAGTTTTGGTCTACCCCCTTCGTTGTATCCAACATTGAAAAGTTTTTGTTGAAACACAGTTTCAGTTATCGTTTTAACCAAAGACTTTTTCAAGACTTGACCAGCTCAGCCTGTGGGTACTATGTGCGTATTTTTATTTAAGAAAAAGTCGCGGTCACAGTCTTCCCCAAGTGTTGTCGGTGTTCCACCCCCATACACTGAGGACCAATTTATCAAAAAAGTAGATCATTTATTCATTCTGTTCACAGAAAAAGTCTTTTAAAAGCGTTTTTAACGTAGGGAGTGTGTCACATACAACACACGTTTCACTGCGACTCACAATGGAACGGGGCTGGAGGAAGTTAAAGTTGGATTGAAAAAATGAAAGCTCAGATGCGCTTGACTCTTATCCATCTGTTTGTCACAGAGTTGTTACCAATGTATCGCGCCGAGTTTGAGCAGCGTGTAGGGAGTGCGGAAGGAGAATGTGTCACATGCTTCTTTCATACTCTTGGAGACCGTTGTGGTCGAGACTCGACAGAGATCGTCTTTCTTTCCACATGGTCTCATCCCTTTTGTTATCGTAAGAAATACCAGAAGGTTTAAACTGGGTGAGTTTTTAAGGCCGAACCCGGGATGATAAAAAAATCCCTAGAGTTTCAAAACAAAGTCGTCAGTCTTATCGCTCATAAAATTTAAATCAAACACAACCAAAATCTTGAAACAGTTGATTGCTAACCGTTCGTTTTCCCCGATTGGTTTGTTTGAATATCCAGTTTGAGGTGGTCTGAGCGGGTTTAAACCATCCCGTGTAAACGCATACCCACACGAACTATATAAGAGAGGCCTCAACATGTCGTTAATTTCCTTCTCTACGCCGCTCGCGCTGACAACAACGTCTTCACCGACCATTACCATGAAGAACAAGGAGCCAGAGCCTACCTCTACCGCGGGACGCAACATTTTTGCTACCGTCAAAACGTGGCAAAGGGTTGTCAGAATTTTGTGCACCATTACAAGAGACCAACCAACACCAAGGGTGGTCGTCTGGTCAGGGCGCAGCGAGGACTGTCACTGGGATTGCAAGAGTTTGAAAGACTGGTCAAACTGAGAATAAAAATGGTGGCGGACGTCAAATACCAAAAATCAGTTCTGTTGTGGACAATTCAAACGCAACTACCCCAAGAGCAGCAGCAGCAGTACCATCCTGTACTCCATCTCGCCCTTCGACTCTAAGGACTCCTGCTGGATATCTCAGGCAGTGTGAACAACCTGATGACTTCCCACCAACCCCCACCCTGTTTGAGCGCGCCCTGACAACGCGGGTGGTCTGGACATTCTCAAAAACAGCCGCAGTCCAAGCTGGTGTTGGGGACCCAAAAAAAAAAAAGGAAGGGGGCAAAGAAGACCCAACTGCCTTGGTGCCCGTCTCCCCCTGACGTCCCGGGAAAGATGGATG
Source organism: Conus ventricosus (assembly GCA_018398815.1). NCBI lineage: Eukaryota > Metazoa > Mollusca > Gastropoda > Neogastropoda > Conidae > Conus > Conus ventricosus. Next base: position 10,061 of record JAFLJL010016464.1, read on the forward strand.
GTGTGATGGTGGAATCACACACCCCTGCGGCGGAGTCCTGCACCGCTGTGACAGAGCCACGCAGTCCCAGAACAGAACCCTTTCACTTCCCAGTGCCACTACTACTGCCCCAGCGGGATCCCTACATCCTGGGGCCCTTTAAGAAAAGACTGATGGAGCGCGGTGTCTAAATTTTGAATAAAGTGTGCGATTTGTCGACTGTACAGACTTTGTAAACAGTTATATTGTGTTGTGAAAACAATATGTTCTTGTGTACTTTTTTTGTCGTTGTTAAAGTTTTTTTAAATGAATGTATTTTTTTTTTATGGATGTTTCCCCCCTGAACTGTATGATCCAAAAAGAAAATAAAGGGCACAAGCCAAATGGCATATCAGTCAGAGAGCGTCGTTCCCTTTTTTATGGCCTCCTGTCTGATATACCGCTTGGCTCCCTGTCGTCAACGATCACTGGACGCAGTTCTTTGTGAAAAGCAACACGCGACCCACCTGGCAGTCATTGTGTGTGTGTGTGTTTTGGGTGTGCTCTCTCTCTCTCTCTCTCTCTCTGTCATGTGGTTTGGGGTTTTCAGGACACAGCTGTAAAAGGTCGACCGGCGTCGCTTCGTCCACCGGTGAAACTCGGAACGCTGACCACGGTCATCTATTGTTAACAGGGACAAGGACATTCTCCTCTTTGTGGTTGTGAAAACGCGTGTGTTCGTGGTCGAGTTTTTGTGTGCCTTTGAGCGCGGCTGACTCGTCGGACAACGAGTGGGGCAGAGACTGGCCAGGTGTGTTTCCGAGTCTTTGTGGTGGGTGAGCGTCGCCATTTGGTATGACCCTCGAACAAGGAGAGACTGGGCCAGGTGTGGTCTCCGAGTCTTTGTGGTGCGTTTTATCGTGGCCGTTTGGATATCACAATAGCTTTGAACATGGCGCTCATTGGTGTGCTTGGTCCCTACTGTGGAGTCTGTTCTCTTTACTTGGTAGCAGATGTGCTGGTGCTTTTGTTTCTTTGTGTGTGTGAGGTTCTCGGCACGGAGTCTGTTCTCTTTTCTGCTACGGATGGGTTTTAACAAACAGCTCAAAAAAGGTAAAATCCAGTGCCATCGGGGTATCGGTTTTTTGGCGGGGAAAAAAACCATAAATAAGCTCCCAAACCCCCATCTGTTTCATATCTAAAAAAAAACGAAATGACTGCCACGGTCGCAACGAAGACATGAACGATATTGAGGCGAGGGAAGAGGAGATGGGGAGGTATGGCTCCATACTGCTGGGAGACGGTGAGTCTACCGGGTTCGGATAGTGGAGGAGGAGGAGGAAGAAGAAAGGCACAAACAGAACAACAACAAGAAAAACAACAACAAGAAGACAGCGAACAACACATACCCCACCACCACCACTATCCTGCGAGTGCCAGAAACATGTCTGCGCAGAAAAGAAGAAGATACCCAGACTTCAGCTTCCTCTTTTACCTGTCCCGAGTGTCCTGCTGTGTTTACCAAGAAACCAACCACAACCGCCATGCCGGGGCAACACGACGACGGGTCAGTCCATGTGTGCCCCGTGTGCATGTTGGTTTTGGTCGCAAAGACCACTGGACCATACACAAGCGGGCCCACGACGGTGAAAACCAACACCGGGAAGACGTCAGGGTACACCTTGGGAAGGAAGCGCAAAAGTGACAGTGAGTCTGTTTCTCATCCTTTTTCCGACCCGAGAAAAGATTGAACACACAGTGTAAAGAAAAACACTGTTAGATCATTTATCTCCGGATGTGAAAGAGATGTATGACAAATTTGGAACGCTATCAAAACCCATAAGCGCCCTGGAAAGTTCAATCTGTCTACACTTTGTTTTGGGGCCCTTCTGATGATTCTCCCAAATGGGATGATCAGCTTTTGGATGTTTTCCATAACAAAACAAACGTTTTTAAAAATTTAAATTTTTCTCCCTTCTTTTTTTTCTCAGACATAAAGAGCAGGAGATCTGTCTTTCTTTCACGCCTCGTGTAATAACCACAGGGCTCTAGACAAGCCTCGGCTCATCAATACGAAAACAAGATTTTCTGTCCTTTCTTTCGATTGCGTGATCATGACATGTTGGGACCCTGTTCAGAGAGAACGACCCCAACTCGCTTACCCCTGTTCAGGCCATCATGTCTACATCTTTCTATGTGTACCCTCTACCTGACTTTTCCCATTGGTTGTGGCTGTGACTCACTGCCTGACTACATTCCAACAATCGTTTTCTGAACACGCTGCAAAAAAAAATGACACCATGGTTTTGTTTACAACGACGGACTTTTTTTCTTTCGTTTCTCGCTCTCCACCAAGGCGCTTCTGTGTCGCTTCCCTTCCCAAGGTACCGTCTCCTTTGTCCCATTGTTCCAACTGCTGATTGGTCTCATAATAACCGACGCCACGCCCACCTCACGCGTCTTTTGTTCTGTAGTATTGATTAATGACCCGCAGCTGTTCTTGTTCTTTGTTCTTGTGTCTGACACGCCCCTTTCGACCTTGGCTCGTGTTTCAAATACCCACCCCACGCGTCTTTTTTTTCTGTAGTATTCATTAATGACCCGCACTGTTCTTTTTCTTTGTCCTTGACACACCTGCCTTCGGGCCCTTGGCGCGTGATTCAAATACCTCGCGTGGTACACCCAGCTGACCATTTGGGGCGTGTTTCCAATACGGCACTGGTACACCCAGCTGCTGCTCACCCTCTCTCTCTCCTCTCTCTCTCTCTCTCTAACACCGCCGCCGCCACCACCGCCATCGCCACCACCCTCTAAAGTGTGTGTTTTTCTGTCTTGTGTCTGTCTGTTTGTCCCTCTATGTTTTTGTCTGTGATCTGTTTTGAAACCCCTCTCAGAAATTAAAGGGCAAAAACCCCAAATGGTGTCTCGATCAGAGAGCGTCGTTCATCTTTAATGGCCTCCTGTTTGATATACTACTTGGCTGCCTATCAACACCCGAGGACGAGTACAGTCAACGGGGACCTTGATGGAACAATGCTCATCATCACATCATCATCACTGTCATCACCACCGTCTCTGTCTAACACGCCTACGTCGCGGGTAACCACGCGGGAACGAGAAAAAATTTATTTTAAAAAAAACAAAAACAAACAAAGGCGTCCCATCGAGCCGCACGCGCGCGCGTAGCAACACCCACACAACCCCCATCTATTTTTAAAACCCCCTTACGTCAGCAAACAAGAAAACTTTTTTTTTTTATCGAGCGTGACTCACCGTGACAAGAACACAAAAACAAAAAAAAATAATTTTAATTAACACAAAGACGCCGAGCCGAGCGTGACCACCGTGACCTTGACCCCGACAAACCCCCTGCCACCACCCACCTGCCACCCCCACCCACCTGACACCCCCCCCCCCCCCACCTCCGCGACACCTGCCGCGCATGCCCCAACACCGGGGAGGTCCTCTCCGAGGTCCTCAAAAAAGGGATGAAAAGTCCCTACCCTTACTACTTGTGTGACACACATTTTGACAGTGTACTGATGGATGAGAAAGGTCAAGATGATATGCGTGGGCATTTTCCTCGTTGATTTCTGGTAGCTGTGTGACGTACGTCTGTATGCAAGGTAAGATGGATGTGTGCAGTGCGAACACTCGTGTTGCAGCATGTGTATTGGTGTGTGTGTGTATGTGTGCGTGTGTGTGTGTGTGGTGTGTGTGTGTGTGTGTGTGTGTGTGTGTGTATGTGTGTGTGTGTGTGTGTGTGTGTGTGTGTGTGTGTGTGTGTGTGTGTTAGCGTGTGTGTGTGTTTTGCGTGTGTGTGTGTTGTGGGTGTGTGTGTGTGTGTGTGGTGTTGGTGTGTGTGTACGTGAGGTTTCTACTTTCGTCTGATACACCAGTATCTGGCATTAAGGGTAGTCTCATTCATGCCACCCCACACACACACACACACACACACACACACACACACACACACACACACACACACCCTGCACGTGCAGATAAACCACACAATGTCCAAACACAGACAAAGGAAAAACCTAAATTTTTCAAGGAGTAATCACAGCATGCTGCTTTACTGTAATATTTGCAATGGCGTGCAGTGATAGGCCCTTTCATATATTTGACATAAAATCCATTCATTTTTGGAAAAAAAAGCAAATCAATACCAGTCATTGAAATTTGGACAAAAATGACAGTTGAGATCACACATTTCCAGCCCCAAAATGAAATCGGCCCGATATGTTTAAGAAATCCATTTCTTCAACATTTGATACAATTGATATAACAAAACGGTCAGCAATACCACTCAAACCACACATACAGAACAAGGTGTGCACAGACACGTACACTAGCACATATACTGCACACATTGATATGAAGAAAACATGCTTATCATGGACACTTTAAAACAGGGTATGTTGCTGTCATATTTGCAATGGCGTACCAATGATAGGCCTTTGCAAAGATGAGACAGCAACATAGCTCATATAGTGGCACAAAGATCACTAACGTATATGGCATTAAGGATAAGCAAATACAAATTGTCATTAGGACTAGTAACCAAACCATCCATCTGAAAGAACAAGTCTCATACGTGCCGAATACACACACACACACACACACACACACACACACACACACACACACACACACACACACACACTCACGCGCACACACACGCTCGCGCACACACACGCTCACACACACACCCGTCTGCACGTGCTGATCTACAGACATGCACTTCCAAACACGGACCAAACAAAAACAACTTATTTGTTCGGGAGTAGTAACAGCATCTTGTTTTACTGTAATATTTGCAAAGGCGTATCAGTGATAGGCCCTTGCAGATATTTGACAGAAAACCCAGTAAACTTTAAAGTAAAGACCAAACTGACACCAGATATTAAAAGTAAACAAATGATGTTTGAGATCACACATTTCCAGCCTACAAGACATCAAATAGGTTTTGGAAATCAATT
>JAFLJL010016464.1:17500-22500 GCA_018398815.1 Conus ventricosus
GGAAAAAAAGAAAGTTAAGATCACACATTTCTAGCCCACAGGACATCAGATGTGTTTTAGAAATCCATTTCTTCAACATTTGATACAATTGACACAACAAAACGGTCAACAATCCCACTCACACCTCACATACAGAACAAGGTTTGCACAGACACGTACACTAGCACATATACTGCACACATTGATATGAAGAAAACATGCTTATCATGGACACATTGATATGAAGAAGACATGCTTATCATGGACTCTTTAAAACAGGATATGTTGCTGTCATATTTGCAATGGCGTACCAAGGATAGGCCATTGCAAAGATGAGGCAGCAGTATAGCTCATATAGTGGCACAAAGATTACTTAAGTATCTAGCATTAAGGATAACCAAATACAAATTGTCATGAGGACTAGTAACCAAACTATCCATCTGAAAGAACAAGTCTCATTCATGCGGAAGACATGCACACGCACACGCACGCACGCACGCACGCACACACACACACACACACACACACACACACACACACACACACACACACACACACACACACACCTGCACGTACTGATTTACAGACACGCACCAAACAAAAAGAACCTATTTGTTCGGGAGTAGTTGTTTTACTGTAATATTTGCAAAGGCGTATCAGTGACAGGCCCTTCAGCTTATTGGACAGTAAAACCGTTCATCTGTTGTATCAAGAGCAAACTGATATCATGCTCAGAAAGATAAAAAAGAAAGGAATGACAGCCGTAATCACTCTTAATAATAATAATAATGGATTGCATTTCTATAGCGCAATTCTAATTCAACAAATTACTCATTGCGCTTGATCTCACGCATACATTCCTTTATACATTGTGATTCATTCGAAACAATCATTAATATAGAAAATCTACAGCACAAAATAATAAGATAAAAATAAAAGCAGCACGTCTAACTACAGAATAAAACAAAAAAGCATTACCCTAAATGTGCTTTGAAAAGATAGGTTTTCAGATGGCTCTTGAAAGTGCTAAGAGAAGGTGAGTGTCTGAGGCTGACCGGCAACTTATTCCATATCCTTGGAGCAGCAATACTAAAGGCACGCCCCCCAGCTGTCTGAAGGTTCGACCTGGGGAGCACTAACTGCTTCTCTGAAGAAGATCTCAGACTTCTAGCAAAGTTCCTGGTGGTCAAGGTCACTGAGAGACAGGGCGCTAGACTACCCTCAAAGTGGCGATAAGCCAGAACAGCCACTTTGTATTGTACACGAGCTTCGACTGGCAGCCAGTGAAGCTCGCGAAGCATCGGCGAGACATGGTCTCGTTTACGTTTTCTCAAAACTAACCGAGCAGCAGCATTTTGAATTCGTTGTAGACGTGAGAGCTGCTCATCTGTGATACCAATGAAAGTGGCATTACAGTAATCAATACGTGACAGAATGGAGGCCGATACTAGTTTTCTCACTGCTTCTCTTGAGAGATATTGCCTAATGCTAGCAATGCGCCTGAGTTCCAGGAAACAGGCTCGACACACACTGCTGATGTGGTCTTTCATAGTCAGAGTGCTGTCTAGTTTCACACCGAGATATTTCACACTTTCTTGAAAATCAATACAGCTGTCTTCCAATTCAATCGAACTGTCTTTAATCTGCCGCAGGCATGATGGAACACCCACCTTGATCACCTCGGTTTTGTCTGGGTTTAGTTTAAGCTTATTGCTAACCATCCAAGATGATACGTCATGGACGCAGGTTTGAACTTTAGAAATAACATTAGGAAAATCCTGCGGAACACTACTTGACGATACTTCAGTATCATCAGCATACTTGTGATACTGACAATCATTCCGAGACATGACATCGACAAAGGCTGAGAATAAAGGGTAAAAAGCACAGGTCCCAACACGGAGCCTTGTGGCACGCCAAACAAAAGAGGAGATGGTGATGATTTAACACTGTCAATGATAACACGTTGTTCTCGATCACATACATATGATGAAAACCAGTCAAGCACCGTACCTCTGAGACCGTAAGTTCTCTCTAGTCTCTTTAGCAGTACAGAATGATCAAGCGTGTCGAACGCCGCACTGAGGTCGAGCAGCGCCATCACAGAAACCTTGTGGGCATCGCTCTCCAAGAGCAAGCTGTTCATGACGCTCAGCACGGCGGTCTCCGTGCTGTGATCCCTTCTGTATGCAGATTGAAACATCTCGAACAGGTTATTATCGAGAATGTGCTTTTGTAGTTGTTTCAAAACAACTTTTTCAAGAACCTTGGACAAAAATGGCAAATTTGACACAGGTCTATAGTTTTTAACACATTACAGTCCAGTCCTTTTTTCTTCAACAAAGGTGTAACAACAGCTTGCTTAAATTGTGAAGGAACAATGCCAGTACACAAAGAGGAATTAATGATGTTAGTTATCAATGGTAAAAGATCATGGAGGCATGTCTTAGCAAGTTCAGTTGGTAAAGGGTCTAACACACAACTCTTAGTAGGCATTGACAAAATCAGATCGTAAATGTCCTTCTCTGACACAGGCTCAAAAGCAGCGAATAATGGACCATCGTATTCCTGGAAAGTTGGCGCCACAGAAGACCGCTGGTCAAGGTCACTGCGAAGAGTTTTTATTTTGTCACTGAAATAGTCGCAAAAGCGCTGAGGCAGGTCTGACTTTGCGGTGTCTGAGGGGAGACAGTTACATTTTTTTCCGCCCTAAAAGCGAGTCCGAAACATTGAACAGTTGTCTAGAAGACGAACAAGCCATCATTTTGTTGAAATAATAGTCTTTTCTCGCAAGAATATCAACTGAGCGAGTACTCTTCATAGCATGTAAATAAATTTGCTTATGAACAGTCAAACCTGTCTTTCGCCATTTTCTCTCAGCTCGTCGTCGCTTCCTCCTCGCCTCTCTCACTCCCTCAGTCCTCCAAGGGGCCGAGGGCCTGTCACGTACCCCCCTAGAAACAAGTGGGGCATGCTGGTCGAGGATTTGACCAAGACCTTTATCATAAGCCCCTACCAAATTTGAAACATCCCCGCCCCCCACACCCTGAACCATGTCTCGAACCTGGGCGCTGAAAGCAGCCTGCTCTATAGCCTTTATGTTTCTGGAAGCCACGCGACGAGTGAGAGGAGCGGGTGGCTGCAAACGGAGCGAGGAAAACACACCAAAATGATCAGATAAACCTGGAAATTCCTTCACAAAATCAAAATTAAGAAGACTGTCTTCAGATTTCACTACAGTCCAATCAAGAATATTGCCACAACGCTGGGTGGCTTTGTCTACCTGTTGACACAAATTATGATCAGCAAGCAAGGTCAAAATGCGAGCAACTTTGTAATCATTAGGTTTGTTGAAATGAAGGTTGAAGTCACCGTGAAAATGAAAGTCATTTTTATTGCTAGCATAATGTGAGAGCAGCCCCGAAAATTCATCAAAGAACTTGGAAAATGTCACATTGTTTTCCTTCTTGGGGTGCAGACGATAAAACACAGACAAAGGTGGTCTTTACTTTACCGATAGTCAGTTGCAACTCTGCAGCTTCCATCGATGCGAAATGCAGTCTCTTAGCTGAAGCGAAGGGGAACAGATCTTTTCTGATGACAAAAGCAATGCCACCATCCCCTGTCCGGCCGGACGAGGGAACGGGATAAGTTCATAGTTGTCAGAAGTCAGAGCAGTGATGAAAGCTTCATCACCCTCAGATTTTAGCCACGTTTCAGTCAACACAGCTATGTCGACTTTTTCGCTGGTGAGAGTGTCATTCAAGTCGGATGCGATGCCACGGACCGACTGGCAGTTGAAAGAAAGAACCTTGAGTGGACGAGGGCCAGAAGTTTGTTTACGTCTCCGACGCTGGCGCTTCCGGGGTAAACTCTTATCATGGACTCTTTAAAACAGGGTATGTTGCTGTCATATTTGCAATGGCGTACCAATGATAGGCCTTTGCCAAGATAAGACAGCAGCATAGCTCATATAGTGGCACAAAGATTACTAAAGTATCTGGCATTAAGGATAAGCAAATAGAAATTGTCATTAGGACAAGTAACCAAACCATCCATCTGAAAGACCAAGTCTCATTCATACCGAATGCATGGAAAACACACAACACCACACACACACACACACACACACACACACACACACACACACGAAAATATACACACAGACACAGACACACACACACACACACACACACACACACACACACACACTCACTTACACACACACACACACACACACACACACACATGTACCCACACACACACACATGTACCCACACACACGTCTGCACGTGCTGATTTACAGACATGCATTTCCAAACACGGACCAAACAAAAACAACCTATTTGTTCGGGAGTAGTAACAGCATCTTGTTTTACTGTAATATTTGCAAACGCGTATCAGTGATAGGCCCTTGCAGATATTTGACAGTGAAACCAATAATCTTTTGGATAAAGACCAAACTGACACCTGACATTGAAAGTAAACAAATGATATTTGAGATCAGACATTTGCAGCCCACAGGACATCAGATATGTTTTTGGAAATCAATTTTTTTCCAAATTTGAGAAGATTAACATAACATTAACGACAACAATCTCGCTTACACTAAACATATAGAACAATATTCACAGATACGCGAGCACATAGACTGCGCACATAGATATGAAGAAAACATGCTTATCACCCATGGACTCGTCACAACAGGTATGTTGCTGAAATATATGCAATGCCTACAAGGAAAGGCATAACTCATGCAGTGGTACACAGCTGAGACCAGTATCTAGCATTAAGGATACGCTCATTCATACCGAACACATGTGTGTGTGTGTGGTGTGTGTGTGTGTGTGTGTGTGTGTTCGGTATGAATGAGTTTCCAGATATATTTGCTCAGTTCAAAATATATATATCTGTCAATGATGTTAAAAGGAAGGTTAAAACTCAAGGTTAAAACTCGACAAATTTGTTTCTAGCGGCGTTGCGCTGTCATCAGGATGATTTTTGTTTGCCCACCGCCGATG
>JAFLJL010016464.1:27500-30000 GCA_018398815.1 Conus ventricosus
TACTTAAGTATCTAGCATTAAGGATAACCAAATACAAATTGTCATGAGGATTAGTAACCAAACCATCCATCTGAAAGAACAAGTCTCGTTCATACGGAACACACACACACACACACACACACACACACACACACACACACACACCACACACACACGCGCGCACGCACGGACACGCACACACACACACACACACACACCACACACACACACACCACAGCTGCACGTGCTGATTTACAGACACACACTAAACAAAAAGAACCTATTTGTTTGGGAGTAGTTGTTTTACTGTAATATTTGCAAAGGCGTATCAGTGACAGGCCCTTCATCTCATTGGACAGTAAAACCGTTCATCTGTTGTATCAAGAGCAAACTGATATCATGCTCAGAAAGATAAAAAAAGAAAAGAATGACAGCCGTGATCACATTTATCATGGACTCTTTAAAACAGGGTATGTTGCTGTCATATTTGCAATGGCGTACCAAGGATAGGCCTTTGCCAAGATGAGACAGCAGCATAGCTCATATAATGGCACAGAGATTACTAAAGTATCTGGCATTAAGGATAAGCAAATAGAAATTGTCATTAGGACAAGTAACCAAACCATCCATCTGAAAGACCAAGTCTCATTCATACCGAACACACACACACACACTCAACACACGCACACACACACACACACACACACACACACACACACACACACACAACACACACACTGGCCTACCAAGGAAAGGCATAACTCATACAGTGGTACAAAGTTCACACCAGTATCTGGCATTAAGGATAGTCTCATTTATACTGAACACACACACACACACACACACACACACACACACACACACACACAATGTCTGCACGTGCTGATTTACAGACATGCACTTCCAAACACGGACCAAACAAAAACAACCTATTTGTTCAGGACTTGTAACAGCATTTGATTTACTGTAATGTTTGCAAAGGCGTATCAGTGATAGGCCCTTGCAAATATTTGACAGTGAAACCAATAATCGTTTAGATAAAGACCAAACTGACACCTGACATTAAAAGTAAACAAATGATATTTGAGATCACACATTTGCAGTTTACAGGACATCAGATATGTTTTTGGAAATCATTTTTTTTTCCAAATTTGAGAAGATTAACATAACATTAACGACAACAATCTCGCTTACACTAAACATATAGAACAATATTCACAGAGGCTGCTACACGAGCACATAGACTGCGCACATAGATATGAAGAAAACATGCGTATCACCCATGGACTCGTCACGACAGGGTATGTTGCTGAAATATATGCAATGGCCTTCCAAGGAAAGGCATACTCATGCAGTGGTACACAGCTGAGACCAGTATCTAGCATTAAGGATACGCTCATTCATACCGAACACATGTGTGTGTGTGTGTGTGTGTGTGTGTGTGTGTGTGTGTGTGTTCGGTATGAATGAGTTTCCAGATATATTTGCTCAGTTCAAAATATATATATCTGTCAATGATGTTAAAAGGAAGGTTAAAACTCAAGGTTAAAACTCGACAAATTTGTTTCTAGCGGCGTTGCGCTGTCATCAGGATGATTTTTGTTTGCCACCGCCGATGTTATATAGCGTGTGGGCTCACGTTTGCGGTTGTTAGCACGTGCGGGTTGGCTGCACGTGTTTTTTGGGGCTTTCAGGTTTTGTTTTGGATGTGTTCACTAACAACGATTTCCATTTATGCCTGCAGTTGTTTACTATTTCTATTTTGGTGTTTAAAGTTGCTAAGTGTGGTTTGCATAGTATTAACCATTTTTCAGTTAAACATAGGTTGCACCTTTTTGAAACATTGCTGTATGGTGATGCTCTTTTTATGATTTTCCAGGATATATTGTAGCTTGTTTTTGCGTCTTTAAGTTTCCAGATATATTTGCTCAGTTTCTGTTTGGTTTTTATTTTTCTTTATTGAATGACTGTTTGTGGTTTGCATATCTGGTTTTGAAGTGGTTTTCAGTGATCCCTATGTATGTTTCTTTATCATTTTCTGATGTTACAGTAGCCTGGTATACAATGTTGTTGTGGAGACATTTATTGTTTAGTGGGCACTGCTCCTTTCTCGTGCAATTGCAAGATTTCCTTTCTTCACCCTTCTTTGCTGTGTTGATTTTCATTTTATTGGATGCGTCAATCAGGTTTTTGAGGTTGGGCATACATGAGTACGATAGTTTGACAGTGTTTTTGTTAATATTTTGGACAGTTTGTGCTCTTTTGGAAATGAAGTTGCTAGGATTTTGAAGAATTCTTCAAAATCCTAGCAACTTCATTTCCAAAAGAGCACAAACTGTCCAAATATTAAAAAAACACTGTCAAACTATCGTACTCATGTATGCCCAACCTCAAAAACCTGATTGACGCATCCAATAAAATGAAAATCAACACAGCAAAGAAGGGTGAAGAAAGGAAATCTTGCAATTGCACGAGAAAGGAGCAGTGCCCACTAAACAATAAATGTCTCACAACAACATTG